>PVKA01019164.1:0-42529 GCA_004027165.1 Ctenomys sociabilis
TTTTTTTTTTTTTTTTTTTTTTTTTTTTTTTTTTTTTTTTTTTTTTTTTTTGTCTTTTTGAGACAGGGTCTCACTATGCAGTTCAGGCTGGCCTTAAGCTCACTTTGTAGCTCAGGCTGGTCTCGAACTCACAACAATCCTCCTGCCTCAGCCTCCCGAGTGCTGGGATTACAGGCATGCACCACCATGCCCGGCTGGTATTTCATTTTTTATGGTGCTATTGTGAAAGATATTCTTTCTCTAATTTTACTGTGTGTGTTTGTTATCTGTTTAGTGGAAATCTATTGAATTTGGGTACTGACTTTGTATCCTGCTAGGCTACTGAATTTGTGTATTAATTCTAGTAGCTTCTTGGATGAGTTTTTTGGGTCCTCCAGTAGAAAATCCTGTCATCTGTAAGTCATGATAATTTAACTTGTTTGTGACCTATTTTTATTCCTTTTATTTCTCTCTTATCTAATGCCTCTAGCTAATGACTCCAGAACTATATTGAATAGGAGGGGATAGAGGACATCCTTGTCTTGTACCAGATCTAAGAGTAACAGATTTCAGTTTTCCTCATTTAGAATTATGTTAGCCATTGGGTTGTCATAGATGGCTTTTCTCAAATTGAAGTAGAGGCCTTCTATTCCAATTTTCTGTAAGACTTTGAACATGAATGAGTTTGGACTTTGTCAAAGGTTTTTTTCTACATCAATTAAGATGATCATGTGGTTTTTAGATTTGGCTCTATTGATATAGTATATTACATTTATAGATTTTCTAATATTGAACCATCGTTGCATCGCTGGGATGAATCCTACCTGGCCATGGTGTATGATCTTCTTGATGATTTGCTGTACTCTATTTGCTAGGATTTTATTGACCATTTTGGCATTTATGTTCATGAGGGAGACTGCCCTGTAGTTCTCTTTTTTAGTTGCATCTTTTCCTGGTGTTGGTATCAGTATAATATTTGACTCCATGAATGATTTTAGGAGGATTGCTTCCTTCTCAATTTTGTTGAAGAGTTTGAGGAATATTGGGATTATATCTTCCATAAATTTCTTGTAGAATTCACCTGTCAATCCATCTGGACCTGCACTTTTCTTTGTAGATAGTTTTTTTTTTCTTTTATTACATTTGTATTTCATTGGTTGTTATTGGGTTATTGAGAGTTGTTATATCTTCTTGATTCAGTTGTAAAATTTGGTACCTTTCCAAGAATCTGTCCTTTTCTTCTGTGTCTTCTATCCTATAAGAGTAAAGATTCCCAAGGTAGCTATTGATCTGAATTTCCACTGGGTCTGTGGTACTTTAACCCTTTTCATTTTTTATTGCTTATATTTGAGTTTTTTCTTTCCTCTTTTTGATGGAAAAGAGGTTGACAGCTAATGGCTTATCAATTTTATTCCATCTTTCAAATAATAGCTTTTAGATTCACTAATTCTTTGAGTTGTTTTCTTCATCTCCATTTACCTAATTTCCTTTCTAATTTTTATAATTTCATCTTGTATTTGGGCTTTGGGTTTGGTTTAGTTTTCCTTTTGTAGACATTTGACTTCCAGCGTTAGGGTACTCATTGTTCCTGTTCTGTTTTCACAGCTATAAGTTTCCCTCTAGGAACTGCTTTCATTGCATCTCATAAATTCTGATAAGTTGTGCTTGAACTTTCACTGAATTATAGATATCGTTTCATTTCTTCTGGGTCCATTGGTTGCTGAGTAGGGTGTTGTTTAATTTTCATGTATTTAGGTGGTTTTTCTGGTTTCTTTTGTCATTTGTTTCCAGTTTCATTGTACTCTGGTCAGATAATATGCATGGGATAATTTCTGTGTTCTTGCACATATTTAAGCATGACCTATTGACTAGTATGTGGTCTATTTTATAAAATGACCCATGTGCAAGTGAAAGAAATATATATTCAGCTGTGGTTGGGTAGAACAATCTGTATATGTCCACCAAGTCCATTTGTTCCAAGTTCTAGTCAGTTCTTCTACTTCTTTGCTAATTTTTTCTGGTTGACCTATCTTTTTGGGATAAGGGGTTCTTAAATTCTACTGTTAAGATTGTGGTCTTGGATATTAGATTTTTTAATGTCCATTAAGATTTATCTATATGGGGCTCGGGAGATGGCTCAGTAGAATAAGTGCTTCCCTGGCAAGTGCAAGTGTCTGAGTTTAATTCCCAGTTCCAGAAAAAAAAAAAAAAAAAAAAAAGATTTGTCTAACATAGTTTTGTGCTCCTGTGTTTGGTGCATACATATTTATGAGTGCTACCTCTCACTGTTGGATATTTCCCCTGACTGTGTACTGGCCTTCTTTATTTCATTTTATCATACTTGGTTTGATGTTGAGATTACACAAAAGATTGTTACCCCTGCTTTTTTTCTGAGGTGCTAGGTCATGTAGTATTGTTTTCCATCCTTTGACTTTCAGCCTATGAATTTCTTCATGAGTTGTGTGTTTCTTATATATAGCAGATTGTTGGATTTTGCTTCCTGATTCATTGCCAGTCTATTTCCTTTAATTTGTGAATTGAGTCCATTTACATTTATGGATGTAATTGAGATGTATTGACTTGTGATTGACCCCTTATTTACCTGCTGTTGTTTACTCCCTTTTCTCCTATGTTTAATTGTTTGCCCTATTTGCTGGTTTCTTTCTGTTCTCATTTGTGGAGTTCTGGTCATTTTGATCCCTCTCTAGAATGTCTTTTAGTAGCCTGTGTAGGGATAGCTTTGTCATCATGAAATTCTTTAGATGCTCTTTGTCGTGGAAGTACTTCACTTCACCAAACTTGAAAGAGAATTTTGCAGGGTATAGTTGTATGGGTTGGAATTTGTTTTCATAGAGAACTTGAAGTACTCTGCTCCATGCTCTTCTTAACTTCATAGTTTGTGAAGAGGTCTGCCTTTTTTCTGATGGGTTTTCCTTTAAATGTGATCTGCTTCTTTTCTCTAGCAGTTTTCAGTATATTATTCTTGTTTTGGATTTCTGGGTTACTGACTATTATGTCTACACACCAGTTTTTAATTGGGTTGAAGTTTTTTGGAATTCTGTATGCTTCAGTTACTGAATGTTAGATTATTTCCTCATATTTGGGAAGTTTTTCTGCTATTACTTTTGCCCATATTCTTTTTATATAATTTGTATTGGCTCTTTCTTTCTCATTGAGGCCTATTTGTTTCAAGTTGTTCATCTTTGCATCATCTTGCAGATATTGAAGCATTTTTCTTGCATCCTAGTTGTTTTTAGGAGACTTTTTCTTACCTTTTCACTAACTGCAACAGAATCTTCAAGATGTGAAACTCTGTCTTCACTTTCATTCAAACAGTTTTGCCCATTTATGATTGAGATTTTAAGTTCCTGTATATCTCTTTGACTACTTTATGCAATCTATTACTTTCCTATATTGCTGATTCAGTGATGCCATTGTTTTTCTATTGTCCTCTACTTTTTTATCAGTGTCTTCTTTGGAAGCAGCTATTAATTTTTTCATTATGGTTATCCTTTCTTTTTTACTTCAAAGATTATTTCTGATCTGATTTCATCTATATCTTTCTCCAGTTTTTCTTTACTTCAGATACTATTTTTTTCAGAGATTTCTTTTATATTTCAGAAATTATTTCTGATCTGATTTTCTCTATGCCTTCCTGCAGCTGTTTCTTTACTTCAGACAGTATTAATTCAACAATTTCATCTGTGTTTTTCCAAATTTCTTCTATGCTATCATCTCTTGCAATTGTTCTGGGTGAGCTCGGGGCCTGAGATTGCATTTTGCTTCTTTTCTTTGTCATTTTGTATATCACTGTCCTCTCTGATCTTTGGTGTAGAGCTGTAGTGAAGTTATAACCTTAGCTCCTACTGAAATTCTTACGCAAGAGATTATATGGTTAAGGCAGTTATAATTTTGTATTTACAGAACTATGATTAGGAACACTAATAACAATTTTTTTTTTAATATTTAGCAGGTGACAAACATTTGTAACTACTCTTTTTGTATTTCAGACAATAAGGGCAAGCATTATGTATCACTAAGCAGACATTAAGTTGGGAACTTATATTTAGGTTGGTTCTCCTTATTTCTGTCTGATCACCTCTTCTTGATGTACCTGGTGTCTTCCAGACAGACTAGCTCACCCAGGTTATCTTTTCCCTCTCTCTTGGTCAAGAGAGAAAGAGGGATGACCCTAGATGATGGTCTAGCAAAGTGTTTCAGCTTACCATCTCTGGATGTACAAAGTTTGAACTCATCCCACTTTGCCTTGGCTTCTGTACTCAGCTTCTTTCCACTGCATCCCATGGAAGTGAACCTGATGTGCTCCTCTTGCAAGATGTTCTGCTCCTGGATTAGCCAGGTGGCTTTGGTCCTTAGCCTGCCTGAAGGGCCTTCTGCTGGAGTTTCACAAGAGGCCTGTATGCCAGGCCTGGGCTGTTTTGGAGGAATTCAGCGGGTGCAGCCTGTCTTCTTTTATATGGATGGTGCTCATTCTACTGAATATTAAAGGAGTCTGGAAGTTGTTTTGTATTTTCTATTCCATCTAATCAATTCTAGGGAAATCACATGTATGAGAGTTAGGGGATTCTTAAGAGATAGTTCTACACCCAAGTAAGGCTTAGGTCGCTGACAGAGTTACCTTTCTAGAAGTTAGTGTTAATCAAGTAGTAATGCAGGTTGATGGTTGTCCCTTCTTTTATATTTTTTGCTCCTTCTCCTACTTTATTATTTCAGTCAATATTTATGAATGTCAACCATAAATCAAAAGTTGGTTAAGTTGTTTTAGGAGGGGCTGGGATAAGGTTGGAGCAATAGGAATCTATTTGGAGCAAGGAAGATGAAAAGGAAAACATGGTGAAATGTAGTGCTTTCTTAGTAAGTTTCCAAAACAAGTTTTTGTTCACTATTGCTTTTGGATTAACATTCTGAATTCATTTGGTTATAGTTAATTTTATTACTAACCTTTTCAGTGATTAGTTTTTGTATTTATATGCCTATAAATTCCTGTACTTGACCTCTATTAAGAATAAGTTATTCCCTTTTAGCACTTTAATTACATTGTTTCATTAGTTTTTGACCTTTATTTTCCTGGATGCTTTTTTCATCTACTTCTCCAGTTTTATTCTGGCTATTCTTTCTGTCATATCATCCTAATAATTAATTCTGTTTTTCTGATATTTCTAGTTTATTCTTTATTTCACTTAATAACATATGAGTTACTTTTTAATAATCATTTTCTTATTTCTATAGTTTCTATTTGGTCCACTTTCAGATATTATTGTACTGTTTGATACCTTTGTGTTTTTGCTTTTGGGGTGTTATTTACTCTGGCATCTTTTTGAAATTGAAACAATCTATTTTTAAATGCATTTACATTGTATTATTTTCATCATTTGTAAATTCTTCCAAACTCTAAATATTATTGACTATCTTAGCTGGCAGAGATTTCCTTGTTTGATATTCAGTGTTCAATGTTTACCTTTGAAGGGAGCTTATGGCTTACTTTTACTTACATTTCTTCTTACTTAGTGATTTCTTGGTTGTTTCCTTCAGCTCTCTATATTGTTTGACCCCATCAAGCTATTGGTTACCATGTATTTATGTATTTGTTTATTTATTTTGGTACTAGAGATTGAACTCAGGACCTCACACTTGCCAAGCTGTTACTTATGATGCTGAATGATTTCCCTGGCTCCTTAGTTTTTAAAAAACAAGATTGTTAAAGAACCCCAATGAGGACCTGGTGATATCCTTCTTTTGTCCAAAAAATGCACATAGATATCTATATCTATATATCCATATCTATATCTATGTCTATATCTATCTATACCATTTGAGAGATTTTATTTGGGTCTCTGGTTAAGAATGGAATAAGAAGGTACTGAGTTTTTGTCCTATGAAGGTAGAAAAACATTTGATATGTTCAGGCCTCTTGCAGTACATATCATTGCAATTATTTTAATGAGCTCATGCTTGGGCAGCAGATAAGTTGCACTTTTAATTTGAGTCATCGTTTATAAGTCTGTAGTGGCATATCATTGTGATTTTAATTTACATTTCCTAATGATTAATGATGTTGAGCATCTTCTATGTTTATTTGCACTCTGCCACTCTCCTACCTATTTAAAAATGAGTAAATCATTTGCCTATTATTTAAAAACTTGTATAATTTGTATTCTTCTTAAAATTTTAGTGTTCTTTAGTGTTTAGTGTTAAGGTCCCTTAAAAACTGTATGCATTATAAATATTTTCTCCAACTATATCACTACATTAATGCAAAGAATAGAAGTATAAATTTTTAAGTTCACTTTTAAAGAAATTTATGGATTATACCTTTTAATGTTGCATCTAAGAAACATTTGCCTAATGTAAGCTCTCATATTTTGTCTTACACTTTTAGATCTATGATCTAGTTCAGGTTAATTTCAAGATGTGGCATGAGCTTACTGTATATTTCCCATATTAAGCATTTTCTGTCTCTTTGTTTATTTGGAGCTGGGAGGAAATAGGTGTTTGTGAGTTTGTTTACTCTACAGATTGACTATAATTGGTACTATATTATAAAGTGTTTTCATTCAATAGTTTATTTGCTTGATATGCAAACTAATTATGTAGGCTAATTGGCAAGCTTCCAATTGGTAAAAGGAAATGAATGGCCATGCATGAAATGCTGGCTAATGCAAAACAGTACGTAAATCATTCATCCTTACTCTCAGCAGACTGCCTGGCTCTCTAAAGAAGTGCACTGGGAAGTTATTTGCATAATGAGATCCAATCCAGATATTGTCACATGCCTATTTGTAATTAAGAAGTATGGGTCAAGAAGGACTAAATCAGTGAAAAGATGATTAGTAAATTGAAAATACATTCTCACTTCATGAAAGCATCTCTTCAAAACATATTTATAACATAATCAATTAATATCCATGTTAGGAAGGAAACATGTGTAAAGTATCTTCTGATACTGTTTAAAACTATAAATATATTTTCCATCAAGCTTCTAATATTGGAAAATGCAACATTTTACTCACTTAGGACGAAGTGCAAAATCAGTTTCCTGGTAACCCAGAAAATACAGCTTTTTTTTTTTAAATAAATAATGAATACTTTCAAGGGAGAGAGAAATAAAAATGAAAAGAAAAGAACCCAGCATGAGTTACTGAAATGTGGAATATGTATATGCTCATGCACATTTTGAAAACTGAGTCATTTTAATGCTACTTTACCTTTTGCATAAAAGTCCCAAAAATCCTGACTGTAAATAATAAAGAAAAAGCCTCTGCACGTTCATCTTTTTTGAAAAGTCGCTGCTAACAGTTTATGCTATTGTTACAAAATTCAAATCAACATTTCTCTTAGAATAATTACTAAGTTTCTTTAAGAAAGTACTTCAGATAGAATATGAGGTCCTAAAAGTACCTTGATAGCAATGAAGACTTTTGGGTAGAACGAGGGCAAAAATTTGTTACTTTGAAGAAAGAAAGAGGTTGAAAGAGAAAGGAAACAAGGATAATTCTGCTTGTCGGCGGCCGTCATTCCCCAAAGTGAACTTTTCCTTTCAGCCTGGTATTCCCAAAGCTCCAAGAAGACACAGAAAAAGACACAACACGTAGCGGAAATTCATTCTAGGCAAATAGCATGTGACTAGCAGCTAAGCATCTTCAAGAAAAAAGCCTGAATATCTTTCACAGGACTGTACAGTTGGGGGTTGGAATAAATTGACTTAGCTCTTGAGGTCAGGGTATTCCAGATTGCATATACATTTTACTGCTATAAAAGAAGTGGGAAAATATGTATGTATTGAGATAAAAGCATGTCTTCAAAATATTACTAAAGAGAAAAAGCAAGTTGTGTGGGAGGCTCTGGAAGATTACAGTGGGGTTCCCCTGGAGGGCCGCCCCACGAGCATCCAGCTTGTCACATCACAGACTGAAACACAACGAAGACCTGCACAGAGCATCAACAGAGGTGGCATGACTAGAAACCGTGGCTCTAGAGGTTTTGGTGGGGGTGGTGGCACCCAGAGAGGGGCCCATGGAGGCAGCCGAGGAAGGGACAGAGGCACTGGCAGGAGCTCAGAGCTGCCACGTTGTGCGGAGGAGCTGGATGCACAGCCGGATGCCATGCAAGGATGGACGGCAGCTAAACCGCCCATCTGTGCGGAGGGGACACAGGGTTTCAAAATCCTGCTCTCTGGGAGGAGGGGATGGGGACTGGGCTGTGTGGCTAAGGACCGATTTGTTTCTTTCATGTTTTAAGATAGGATTTAAAAACTTATGTGGAAGGTTTTTTATTTGTTTGTTTTACTCTTTCTTTTTAAATTATGAAACAGGCCTGTTTTTACCGAGTTATTTTTGGGATAAATTTTACTGGCCGCTGTTGTGGAGAAGGTGGTATTTTCACTTTTGCCATAATAAATTAGAAATGTGTGTAGAAAAAAAAAAAGCAACACTCAACACACTCATTTTTGGAGTTTGTGTGTCCTCACCTGGCCAATGAGGATGGTACTGCACAGAAGACTGAAAACTGAAGGGGAGCCTCGAAAGTTCTGAACACGAGGTGATCACTTCGTAGGTACTAACTCCTACATCTTAGACACCCCAGAGTTCCTCACTTTTCTTCTTCGTCTTTCTTTTTATTCAATGTCAAATCACTGGCAACCAGTTACACAAGAGAAAATCGGAACATGAGAGGTGCACCCCTGTACCGGATTAATGCAGCCATGTGGTGCGGTTCTCGCTTTCCTTAGCGAGGAAGAATAACAACTTCAGAAAGAAAAGGAACGCAGCAAGAAGTCCTGTTTGAGTAGTAATGCCTATCAACTGGCCTTGTTTCATAATTTTCTCTGCCTCTCTGGCATTTTCTGCAGCACTTTTCAGATCATATTGTAAATTTTTCCTCTGAGAACATTTTGTTTCCCAGTCCACTGGCACAAGTGTTGAATGGGGATCTGAACACAGTCCAAAGGAATCATGTTATTGCTACTCTGGAAAGATCAGAATAGTGCATTATTTCTTTTTCTGGTGTTTTGTTTTCCCTTAAATAGATTAATAAGATTTTTCCTATGGGGTAAAATCATAATCACTAGAT
This sequence comes from Ctenomys sociabilis, assembly GCA_004027165.1. NCBI lineage: Eukaryota > Metazoa > Chordata > Mammalia > Rodentia > Ctenomyidae > Ctenomys > Ctenomys sociabilis. Next base: position 9,070 of record PVKA01019164.1, read on the forward strand.
ACTTAATATGAAGGCTGGGTTGCCAACCTGGGGGTCTTTGTTTCTTAGGTCCTATCCTCATTCGGGTGTCTACCAAGTCCTTTGCACTAGCATAGACAAATCTGCTTGTCATTTAGGCATCATACACAATCCTAAGAGACACCTAACATAGATGGTAAGTGACATTAATCTTTTTCATTTTCTTCCAAGTAAGTTCTAGAGATAAGAAATCACTAAAACATTTAGGTCCAAAAGGGCAGTAACCCAACCCAGGGTGCCAGAGACACACTTGTTTACCAGGGTATCTTAAGTGGAGTTGGAGACTGACTTTAAAAAACACCATCAGCCAAGGGGACAAAATGTTTTTTGCTCATTGGAAGAAGTACAGATAGTCTAAGACTTGGTGTTGTCATCCAGTTTATCTTAATTTCAGCATTACTCAGCTAATCTGTACACAAGGCAGTGAGCTTTTCTGCCCTGATGGGAAATAGCATGAGTCAGATAGAAACAAGCTTCTTCAAAGTACCTCCCAACCAGCCTAGCTGAAAATGGTTCCCTTTCCTTGCTCTGTAATATTGATTTTTAAAAAGCATACTTTCTTCTACAGGGTTTGTTCCTATATTTTATTTTAATCTGTATTCTTTGAGGACAAGTGTTGTGGTTTGGTTAAGAGCCCCTTATGGGCCTATGTGATAAAGACCTGTTCATCTTCCTATAGCTTTCTGGAACATGCTAGTACCAGTAAGAGCTGGGACCTAGGGAAGGAAGCTGGAACACTGTGGATGTGCCCTTGAAGGAGACACAGGAACACCAGCTCCCTCCTCTCTTTTGTTTTTGGCTACAGGAAGATAAGCAGCTTTCTTTGCCACATGATCTGGCCATTGGCATATGGTCTCACCACTGTCCCACAGGGATGGGCTCAGTTGATGATGTGCTGAAGTCTCTGAAATGGAGATCTAAAGCAAAATTCTTCTCTTTTTAAGTTTATTTTTCTGAGGTATTTTCTAATAGTACTGGAAAACTGACACACACAGGAAGTTGTGTTTTGTGATATTAGTCTATCGCTCACATATCCTATAATTTTTAATATGCATTTGGTCACAGAAATGCATGAAATGAGATCATAAATGGGTAACCGAAGGTAATAGCTTGGACTCATTTTTTAAAAAATGAGCATAGGCTGAGAGTATGCAAGAGAAAATTAGCTCAGGGTTGCTTAGGTTTCGCCCAAAGCACAGAATTTCTGCAGACCATGCCAGGTATTGTTGTTACTCAGGGTCACTGTTCCACTTCTGTGAAATGCTGGGAATCAAGTCCAGCCCCTTGCCTATGCTAGACCTGCACACATCAATCCCTCAGATGTTTCATTTCCTATTTCCTCAGATACATACTTTTTCTTTTTAGTAATTTATCATCATTACTTCTCATTGTGGTTTGCTTTGTAAATGAGCTGTTTAAAATTTAAAGTTAAAATTTCAGGGACATTAATCAATTGCTGCTAGCTTCAAATTAGATCATACCATTAGAATTAGAAAATACATTGTTTTTGCCAAATTCTGTATAGGCATCTAGCTCCCTGTCAACTTGAAGTTTACCTGCTGATGATGCTAACTGTATTTACTTGTGAGATCTTGGTTGACAATACATGGTACAATTAATTCAAGGCATAATAGAATCAGTTTTTTAAAAAATAACATGGAATATACACTGTTATATGATTGTCATCAATGGGAAATTTAAGACTTTGTACACTTGATACTGTAATTCTTACAGGATCAGCTGGAAAGGATCAGCCCTGGATTTGGAAATCTGGAGTTCAAGACAGCACAGGGTTATGGTCAGATCCAAGCCAACCTGGAGACTCTAACTTAAGAATCCATTTCGCAGTGCACTTGTCTTCAGGTAGTGTCTTGGTATACGTGCCTCTGGGATGGAAGTCCTGACTACATGACAAAGATGATAAGCTTGCACAAGCTTGCAGTGTAGGTATGGGAAAAATAGCAGCTGAATGAGCACACCACTCTGCTTTTGTAGTTTAACTGAGAAACTCCCAGAGGCAGTCTCCCTCCCTCTCTCCCCTGGCTTTGCGATGATGCACAGCTTCCCATGTGAATCTTTTACTGATTTGAAGCTGATGCACAGCTTCAAATACCACTTCATCCTGAATTTATCTGGGGCAACAACAACAACTGATTTCTTTTAATTATTTTCTGCCCAAAGCATAGAAAGGAGAGTATAACTTAAGTTGTTTAGGGTGTAACAGAGAATTAAGGAGATATTGTCTTTTTAAAGTGGTATTTTATCTCTTGTTTTGTTCTTGGGACAATAATCTGAACAATGCCATGAGGGAGTTACAAATGAGATGAATAATGGTCCAACAATGGGCTTTCAAAATAGATTATTGTTGCCCATAAATATTCCACAAGTATCTTAAACAGCGTTATGCCACTGAGGAAGAGTGATGCCGGCTTTCATAGTTTTGATTTACTTGATGAGAGATCTTATTTTTCGGTCCCTTTTAAAACCAAGACACTTTTCAACAGAATTTGAAAACCACAGCTGTTTCCAGTTGGGGAAGAATTCATTTCTTTCACTTCATTTCTTCCTTATATGCATTTATAAAAATGGTTCATACTACAAACTGTGCTCTAACATTCTTGTTTTGCTAGCAAACAATTTAAACTATGTGTATCTACCCTCCTTTGAAACTGATGTGTATTATTACCTTTCTTAGTTCTTGTGGGTCACAAGAAGATCCCAGAAGAACATTCATGGAGTCATAAAGCTACCATTAGCTAGCCAAAGAACTGTACTTACTTTTGAAAACCACCTGAAGTACAGATTCTATTGATTTCTGAAGTAATATTCAGCTTTTAATCTTGGGTATTTTCCTTTAAAGTCAAAAACTGAAAAAGTGAAGTAATCCTCAACTGCTTTTGCATTCCTGCAATAACAGTGGCTCTGTGTCCTTTGCTGGCTTGCATAGGCGGCCCCAACTTCTGCTGTCAGAGAAGGAGGTTATACAAGCACATAAACAAAGCTGCTCTGTCAGTCAAAATACCAGTTAAACTGTGTTTGCTATGGCATAAATAAATGTTCCCTTCAGATCCATTCAATGTGAGAGAAACAAGGAAATTACAAAGGGTAGTTTTAGCGTTGAGAAGACAAGAGGTTAAGAGGCATGAAGAAAGTTATGTTTTACAAATGTTTCCAGTAAACTCCTGCCCCATACAGTCACTACTAGGACATTTTCCAGAGGAGTTTTGTAGATTTGGACAAAAGAAGTAGGCTCACTCCCCTACAAGCATGCCTTTCAAGGAACTGGCAGAACCACACAGTCTCTACCAGTGCAGGCAGGTTCCTCCCCACCCTTGCCCCAGTACTCTGCCCCCCAACTATACTGGCCATTGAATTCAAGGCCTTCACCCTGAGTTATATCTCCAGCATCTTAATTTGTATTTTTTATTTTGAGATTGGATCTAAGTTTCCCAAAGGGACTTAAACTCACAAACCTCTTGCCTCAGTTTCCCAAAGGGCTGTGATTATAGCTCCGTCCCATTGTGTTCAGCTCCAGCAGGTAAATTTATGCAAACAAGTACCTATTCTGAAGAGAAATCATTTCTTTTTAAAACAGCATTTTGAAAAAAAGTGTCATTTTGTCTAAGCACAGGGCCATAAGAAAAGCTCCAAAACAAAAGTTGACACTATCTTTCTTGGAGCGATATCTATAGGTGCAGAAAATACATGAATCCTGTATATTTTTAAATTGTGCCTTTATAAGGCACAATTATTGTTATATATCACTAAATTGAGGGAGATATTTAACTTTTGTCTCTAATAAAAAATTTACACATAGTACCACTATGGTTTACCTTTCCTGAAAAACGATCTTCTATACTTTAGCTTCCATGAAAGCTTTCACCATCTTTTCCATCTGATTCATAAAGGAAATTTATGCATGTGTAGAAAGTCATGAACCTACGTAAGTAATTGTGATTTATGTCTCTATACATAAATGTGTTTATATTTTGGCTTATGCCCCAAAGCATTTAGACACTAATTGTAAATACATGCAATAAAAATTTGAAGCAAAAATAAATAACTAAAACGGATAGGAAAAATCTAAATTGGCCTAGAAGATGTAAATGGGCCAGGAAAAGTGCTAGGTAGAATATATTATGCTTAAGAAGGTTATAAATTTCTATTTAGCTGCTGAAGCTGAGCTATGAACTAGTTCTGAACTTTATGACTGACAAGGTAGCAATGAAAGCAGACAATTAGAGTGTTATTATTGCATGAGAATGTCAAAAAAAAAAAAAAAGGCACAGGCCCCGTGGAGGATCCCAGCTGCTGCACAGCAGTTCTCTCTCACATTTTCTCACAAGTCTTTTTATTGTATTTTATTTTAAAAGGTAAAAACAAAAACAAAAGCTCAAACAAAGAGCAAGAATAAACACAGAAACAGAGTAACATGCAACCATTCATATGGTACAGATTTTCAGAACAAGAAGAGCAAATTAGCAACGGTCGTTCGGTTGCATACTTTTGTGTCTCACAAGTCCTGGTGGCAGCAACACTGACTGAGGCACTGCGAGGAGCAGCACCCTCAGCAAGGCCAGCAGCACGGCAGACCCGGCCCCGCACTGGGTCCTGGAAAAGCTAAAGGCAAAATCTCTCATTGCAATTCAGGGAACGCAGTTTTCTTTCATGCGTCCATGGGGAGGGAAGGTAGCATAGCCCACGCTCAGTCTTAATGGGTAGTTTGATCCCAAGATAAAACACATAAGTAGATGGGATGCATGCACATATAGGTTCCAGTTTCAAAGGTGATCTTACACAAAATAGTATCTATGACATATTGGGACATTGCTCTTTGTGTATATATATAATTTCCCACTTATTCTAAGAGTTGAAAACAATCACTGTGACTGTCCTTTTCTGTATTCATAAAATGGGAACAGAGGAGCTGAAGAGAATTTATTTATTTATTTTTTGGCGGTACTGGGGATTGAACTCAGGACCCTGCAAGTGCTTATTCTACTGAGCTATCTCTCCAGCCCTGAAAATTTAATATAACTGTGAAATTGTATTTTTGAATATGCATACAAGTATGTAGAAACATGCATATCTAGGACAAAATCGAGAGTAAAAACACAGAAGAATCCGCTATTATACTGAAACATTTAAATGTAACTCTCAGTAGTAAGAGCTCAGATACACTTAGCTCAGTACAAACAAGGGAGTTTTGAATGGAACGGAAGATTGCTCAATTCACTGCAGGATTTCCCAAACTTCTCTGATGGCTCAGAACTCTATCTACTGAAAGAAAATGTTCAGGAAAGAGACCAAGGAAACTGTAATTTAAAAATTGCATCAGATGACTTACGCAAGAGGTTGTACAGGCACTGACTTCATATTTATGCAGAAAATCCTAAGTCTGCTTCTTGTCAAATTACAAAAAAATTGAAACATTTACTAAAACATGGCAATGCTGTAGACCACATGACAAGTTGGAGTAAATTCCAAACAACTAATTTCATATAGAATTCCATGTCCAGCTAAAATTAAATTGTATTAAATTAAAATAAGAAAGAAAGTAAAAATTATGTTCATGCACACATGGACAGAAACATAATAAATTCTGGAAATTTAAAAATAATTTTTAAAAGTAAATTATGGTTTAAAAATATTAAAAATTGAAAAATGTTCCGAATTCAACAATAAATGCATATTTCAAAATTTTGGATATGAAGGTGAGTGGTACATATATGGAGTGTTTTAAACATTTTATTTGCAAAGAACATATGAAAATTAATGAGCTGATCTACCTTAATATATTAGAAAATAATAGAAAATCTTCAAACATCTAGAAGAAAAGAAAAAAGCAAGGGCAAAATATGAGGCAATAAAAAAAATATATGAAAGGGCGATCAGTGTTATAAATTATGTTTTGAAAAGGTTAAAAATGAAGTTTTCTGGAAAGTTTATACAAGAAAGTAAGAGACAAGTTTCAAAGAAATACTTTGTGGGAAAAATAACTAAAAATGCTACAAAATAAGAGAATAGCATCTGATGGCCAAGATTTAGAGAAGTTGTAAGAAATGGATATTTTCACAATACAACAGTGTTTATCACCCTGAACTCAAGCTAAAAGAGAAAGTGAGAATAGCTTCTAAGATGCGTATGTATTTCTAAAATTAACCTTTTAGATTAATCTCTTTCCTTTTAAAATTCATCGTTAGAGATTCTGTTGGTAGAAAATGCTGTGTTTTGTTTCTCTAAACTATCTTTATTTTACTCTCCTTTCTGAAGGCTATCTGAGCATAAATACCTAAACCGACAGGTTAAAGAGGACACATGATTGGGGCCAGCGAGAAGCTCAGTGACTAAAGCACCTGTTTAGGCAGAGCTCAGAGGCCAGGTTCGATCCCCTGTGTGCAGGGCCGGCTCCCAGGATGCACTGGGAGGGTGACTGAGACTGGGAGTGGTGACATGTGCCTGTAATCCCAGCTCCTGGGAGGCTGAAAACGGGTGAATCACTTTAAGTCAGACCCAGTAGATCTTGTTAGTACAAGTACATAACAAAAAAAAAAAAACAAAAAAAAAAAAGAGGACACATGATCAAGCCTACCCCATACATGCTGGCCTTTAGCTGTGAATGCACAAAAATGTATGTTCCCTCTTCTCCAAAGCCAGAGCTGCCGCGCGCCACCATCCTGTCTCAGTGACCAGCAATGCTCGGCTGAGGTTACAGGCCAGCAGGGAACGCAATACAGGGTATCGAACGCTGGCCCTTGAACTTGCCAGGCCCGCGCTTGTGCAGACGAGCTATCTCCCCAGCCCCCAGCCCTTTTAAATTTTTATTTTAAGTCAGTTTCAATAAATTGCTTGGACTTGTCTTGAATTTGGGATCCTTCTACTTTAGCTTCCGAAGTAGCTGAGATTACAGCAGTCCCTCACTTGTCCCAGAGGTTTTGTTCCAGACACCCCGCAACAAGTGAAAATCAGCGAAGTAGTGATGTTACATTTACTTTGGTATTTATATATATTTTAAGGCTTTCTAAACCCTTTCTACACTCTTATAAACCTTTCTCACACTTTTAAAACCACCTCTAATGTTAACCATTTTCTAAAAGCTTAAACCTAAGTAATTTTTAACACAATACATATATGCATTGCAAAATCCTGCGACAGAGTGAAAAATCTGTGATAAATAATTTAGATTAATATATTTTGAAAACAGTGAAACAGTGAATCTGGGAAAGTCAAAGTGTGAAATATCACGGGACTACTGCTTAGCTCTCCATGCTCAGCTCTAGGTCTTTAATCCCTTGTAATATTAAAAGTAGAATTCCAGGTATATTTTAATAATGACAACTAATGGTGTTTTCCAGTGTTGAGCTTCTTAGATATAAGAAAATTAAGAACTATGAAGTATTTTCTAAATGTTTAGCTTATACACAATGTAATAATTGAAAAATAACCAAGATAAATCTGAAGATTTGTCATACTGAGCTCTTACCCAGGAATAGAAGAAGAATTCTACAGATGCCTTCATGGTTCTACAATGTCCACTGATTTTTCCTTTCAAATAATTCTGATCCACACTAGTGGATATTTTAAATGCTGAGAATTTGCAGTCTTCATGAGTAGAGTGGATCCAATTTTGGTCTCTGTTGACTACAGGCCAACTCGCTAGCTTTTCTGTTGCTTTGTTCCTTCCCATTTTGTGCACATCCTCAAAGTGTCCTAATTTGCAGCTGTCTCCCTCTGATGAGCCAAACTATTCTAAACACTTTCCACATATTGTTATGGTGAGAAGAATGATAAAGTCCTTTTGGGTTTTGCTGGGAAAGAAACACAGTCATTGTCTGATCCTGGAGAGATCAGCAAGGATGCTGAGGCAAGCTTTGGGTCTCAGACCTCAGGCTCTTGTCTCCGTGTACACTACTTTCTCTGTATAAAAACTGTGACATCTGAATTAGGTGAGGTGCAGATGCAACAACTAGAAAGCTGCTGGGAGGTCATGTGGCAGCTCAAAATCAAAGTGCTGTAGCTACCAGAGAAGGGAGGGTTGACCTGGAGGCCCAGCTGTTACTCTTTCTCTGTATAAAAACTGTGACACCTGAATTAGGTGAGGTGCAGATGCTACAACTAGAAAGCTGCTGGGAGGTCATGTGGCAGCCCAAAATCAAAGTGCTGTAGCTACCAGAGAAGGGAGGGTTGACCTGGAGGCCCAGCTGTCACTCTGGGGTGGGGGGCATGAGCTCATTTCAGACAGGCAGGTCATGAACAAACAGTTTTGCCTTTGCCTTATAGATAAGAGGAAACCATTGAGGTGCTTAAGTAATGCATCAGAATGTTTCCAGCATGTAAAGGAATACAACCATCTTTTAGAGAAGATAGACAGGGGAAATACCAAGCACAACTGGAAACTTCAGAACATTCAGGTCCATGTTTCACAATCACATGTTTATCCTATATAGCACACAAAATAAACCATTTCTGCCTCAAAATAGGCTTGTTTTCTCTGAGGTTATATGAATCAGTACAACTTCCAGTACGGAGCATACATATTTTTAGAGCATTAAGTACAAAAAATTGCTTGTGACACGTCGGCCTCCAATACCTCTCTGTCAATGTCCCTTAAAAGAGATTTTCTTGGCATTTATCACAGAATGATGGCTTAAACTCAATTTAATATTCATCTGTGTTCTTAGTATTCCCTTGTGTCATTTCTGAACAATAGATTTAGTTAATTGGGTCAGCACAAGAAATAAGGAATAATTTTACATGCACCTTCCTTTTTGAGGAATAGGCAAATTGTTATTCATTAGCTCTTCAATTCCCTAGCTGAAAGATTTGACCTATGTGCCTGGCATTGTTACCAAAACTTTAAAATAGAGAGTCAACATTGTGAATTTCTTGCAGTAAAATGTTTTGGTATTTGTCAGAGATGTTTTAACAAAAGACTTAAAAAGAATTCCCTGGTATTTTGAGAAAGTGTCTCTCCACTTATTTACTTATTTACCTATTTATTTCTTTTTTTCCTGTATTTAGGTCAGGGACTCCAGGGCCTACTGGGTCTCACTATATAGACTGGACTCATAGTGATTCTCCTGTTTTGAGCCTCCCTAGTGCAGGGATTACAGGCACATGCCACCATGCCCAGTCTCAGTCACATGCCCCCATGGCAGGGCCCACAAGGAAGGTCAGGGATCAAACCCTGGCCACTGAGTTCTGTCTAAGCAAGCACTTTAGTTTGCCAGACTTTCTCTACTTCTTTAGTGACTAGGAAATTAAGATGAATGTTGGATGCATATGACATTTAACATGCTGAGTTAACCATTTTTCTGTTGACTTTGTATTTTTTCAAATACATACTAAACAATAAGGGACACATTATGCCACAAACATAATAGTATTTTGTGGGTTAATTATAATAATCAAATTACCTTGCTGGTTTCTATGAGACCAAAACTGGGTACAATTTTATTGTTTTTTGGAAAAGAAATGATCAGTTTCTGTAGTAATAATTGGCACACCTTTGTAAATAATTCACATGCAACAAAATTTATTTCTTGCTCTCTCTGAGTCACAGGCTATTGAGGCTGCATGTAGGATAATTCCAGTTTAATCAGTGAGAAGAAAGAATTTAGACAAGTTGTTCCCAACCTGTGAGGCTCTGAGCACTTAGTGTTACTCTTATTAGCATCTCATTTCTTCTTCACAGATCTCTTTCTGCTCTATTTTCATTTTAGCACAGTATTATTTATCCTTTGTTTTCCGGTACATCATGCTCTTGTCCTCTTCAAAACCAAAGTTAGTTTTTGAAAGGAAATACATAAGTTAGGTTGCGGAACTGTCCATTAGAAAATAAGGTAATGATACAAATCAACTGTATCCCAGATGAACATATGAAAGATTCTGCTATTATGACTCAGGGATATGAGGCATTGCAGCAAGATAATTAGAACTATTCAAGGCTCAAAATATTTAAAAACTTGAATGCCAGTGCTCACCATGGTCCCTTGCTACACTGTCATGAAAGTGACCAAAAGCCCTCTCTCACTTTACTGTGTAGACCTTTTCTTTCTTTCTTTCTTTCTTTCTTTCTTTCTTTCTTTCTTTCTTTCTTTCTTTCTTTCTTTCTTTCTTTCTTTCTTTCTTTCTTCCTTCCTTCCTTCCTTCCTTCCTTCCTTCCTTCCTTCCTTCCTTCCTTCTTTCTTTCTTTTTGGTGCAAAGTCTCATTATGCAGTCCACATTCTTAGTGATCCTCCTGCTTTCTGCCTCACTAGTGCTGGGATTACAGGACATGCCACCACGCCCAGACTCCATCACCAGCTCAGCACATCCAAAGGTGCAACTGGCCAGTCATACGGATCCAGGGATTGAACCCTGGCCCCTGCACTTACCTAAGCAAGCACTTAGTCCACTGAGCTATGCCACCAGCCCTTATACCTTATCTTTCTATGGCTACCTGGCTCTGACTCACATTCCAGTCCTACTCTTGTCATCATATCCATTGTATTTCCAGTCTCTTAAACACCAAGTCACTGAGATGATAAATTTCATCCTGAAATGCTATGTGTTATTAGCTCACTCTCTTTTCTTTATCAGATATCAGAGGAAAGGTAGTTTCAAACCTTTTTATAATGTATCTCTCAGAATCCTTGAAACCAAGGCCTTTTCCCACTCTACTTCTTTAAGTGCATTCAGATTTTTGATTTCCAGTGATTCACTCTCACATTTTCATTTTTTCCATAAGCATTTTTCAATTTAACCTTGAAATATGCATTTGTTTCTCCAGTCTTGAGAGACACAATATTTCTTGTTCATGTTACTGGCACTTGACTACTGTGTTTTTCTTTTCCTACCTGAATAACTTTTAGAATAAATGAACTTTAGTAGTTAACTGTCATTTCTCACTATCTATTCTAACTTTTATACCTTGTTAGAGTATAGCCTGTACCTCTTCCCTATCTGTATCACTAAAGTGTATGGTATTCTTTTTCTTTAAATTAATTTTATTAAGAAACAAATAGCCAGTTTCAAAACCAATTGGTAGGACAGTTTCAATTATTAACGCATTGCATATTGTTGTCTTCATAGTGGTTATTCATAGTACAAGATGCAACCATGGTATCCTGTCCAAACATTATTAGTCCAAATATTTCTTCTCACTGAATTAAGAGAAAGTAGCTGTATATCTATCCGAACTATTTTGTATATACAGATACAAAAAGGTCCTTCATTTGTATCCCCTTGTTTTTGTTTAGTTTTGTCAGAGATGGGTATTCCATTGCCATTTAAATATTGTAGGTGCACAAATTCAGCAAAATAATCCAATATAATCCAGTAGTCCTTAATAGTAGTGGGTTATCCATAGGCCTGGCAATGTCAGAAATTGTTGACTTGAGCCTTCTACAGCTCAGCATATCAATGTGGCTTTACTTTATATACCTCATTTTTATACTTTTCCACTGGATGGTTAAGACCAAGATAAAGCAAGACCTATATAATAAGGAATGTAACTTCTGTATCTGACAAGGTCAGTCAGATTCCATCAGGGTTTAGACTGAAACCCTGTACCATAGTTTATAGATCCTTTGTCAGTGTCAGCCATGTGGATGAGTCACAGCCATTGCTTGGGAAGGATTTACAGGGTGTTCAGGTTGGCAGATTGGTAGTGATTCACCCCTTGACAGCCTCCCAAATGCTGGGATTATAGGCATGCAACACCACACCCAGTCTCAATTGCTGTGTCAGCATGCCCCAGGAGTAGGGTCATCAAGGTGTGTGGTATTCTAATCAGTTAATCAGTTCTTTTTTTGATGTATTATTAGCTCTCATTATTCTTGACTTCTCTCAGCAGTAATACAAATAGACACCACTTACTGAGTGGCTTCTATGTGTTAAACAAAATGTCCTAGCTTAACAAATATTTGCAGAAGGTTTTCCCCAATAGTGTCAAAATTAACCATATTAGAAATAAACTAATATTTGTAACATGGAAATTTTCAGGAGAATACATTCAAAAATAATTATAATTAGAATTTGACTTTGGCTTCTGCCCTTTTTCCGCCTCATGGTCTGTATCATTGTACACTGAGATTAATGTCTGCTAACCCTCACATCATCTGTGTGTGACTGCAACCTTCCTAATAATCATTGCAGAGCAGCCAAAGGCATCATTCCTGACCACAAGGTGTGAACAGACCTTTGTGAGCTACAGTGATGCAGCCTGTGCCTGAAGGGTCACTTACAACAGGTGCTCCCCTCACCAGTGTAAAATAAAAATGGACTTGCTTAGAAGGTCTTCTCTTCAGAACTTCATGCATTGTCAATACTTAACAATAAGAAGCTGAAAATAGTCTTATCCACAAAAGCGCACTTCCACTGAGTGGCACACGTCTCCCAAGGGGTTCACATCTCCTTCAAGTTTGAAGTCCAGCTGCAACCCCACGATTGCCAACACCTTCCCAACACCACCACATCCACACAGACCTGGAAGTGAAACCTTCAAAATAACATCTTAGATATAAAAGTAGTAGAGCACTAACAATTGAAAGGTACTTTTCCAATGTAAGTAAATGAGTAAATTAAACACAACATATGCCAAAACTTCCCTTGGGCAATGAGTCATTATGTTAGAAGTCACTGTGTTTTACCTCTACATGACTACATTCTGGCTTTTGTCCCTCATTATATTATGTGTGTCTCCGTAATTTGCCACATGAAAATAAAAAAAAGAAAATGACCAGTTGATGATTCTGCCTCTGTCTGAAAAATAAGTCAGTAAATACATACATAGATGAATGTAATTACTAACTAAAAGATTGTGAACTACATGAAAAACCATAGATGTCAGCCCTGTGCTTGTTTGTGCTTAGATGGGTACTGATTCCCGTTCAGTTCTTTGTCATATATTTAGAGCTTTTGCCTCTGTGGTAGAGGCACTGGAAGTCTCCTGGAAGAAGGAAGTTGGGAGGAAGAAGTCAGGGTAGCCCTGTACTGTCTACTCTGCTTGGTGTGCAGGATGGACAGTTGTCACTTTTCTTTCAGCACCCCAGTTATGGGCCACCACAATCCCTGAATCTTCTGGGTGCCTGCCATTCACCTGGGCTTTGATAACACAAACTGATCTTTATTCTCTTGGGGTTCCTAGTCTCTGGGTTGCCTTTCTGGTCCTTCTCAGTCTTCTGTGTGATTAATCCTCCATGCATTGAATTCCATCTATTTTAAATACTCAGAGTGGTGTCTTTTTCCTGCCTGGATCACAATAGAAACATTCATATATTCAGGAACACTCAAGAAATGCAATGACTGAGTTTCTTCTAGATATGTATTTTTAAGAAAATGCAAAAAAAAAAAACAAAAAAAAAAAACAAAAAAAATAACCAAGTTTATCACCTTAAAAAATCCCCAACATAATTTGATCTTTTGAATTTGAAATTAAAGTCACCTTAAAACTGTTTCATTTTTAGCCTGTGATTTAACGTTATTGTTGTCAATTTCCCAACAGTATGGCCACAATATTGCATTTTTTGTTTGTTTATTTGTTTGCTTGACACAATGTCACTATGTAGCCCAGGTTGACCTTGAACTTGTGGCATTCCTCCCACCTGAGCTTCCTGAGTGCTGGTATTACAGGTGCACATCACCACACTCAGAACATTAAAATTTTATACTGTTTTTATTACTGTGGAGGAGGTAAAAAAATTTGCATTATATTTTCCTAATGTTTCAAAGCATCATTATGACTATTTACAATCATTTCACTTGAGCTTCCCTTTCTTATTTTGCTGGTAAATTCTCCTTTTCCAAGTGAATCTCAAAGAAAACAATTGTTTTTTGGATGGCATTAGGCTTTGTTTAAATCAGTTATGTCAAGATACACTTCTAGGTCAATAGATCACCCATCACTATTAGCAGACCAACAATATTTATATTTATAAATATAGTTTCATATTTATAGTTGCTAATATTGCAATATAAATTTTAGGAAAAGAAACAGGAATGGTGGGGAAGAGGGGGATTATTTGTCCTTCATGGGACAAAGGCACAGAAAGGTAATAACCATGCAAGGAAAGGGAATCACATTGAGGAGGCTGCATATAACTGCAGTGTGAACACATTACATCCTAATAAGGATGTGCAAAGGCCACTATTTCAGCCAAGTGGGTAGTTAAGAAAAACTTCTGGAAGAAGCAAGCTTTGAGTAAAAGAAAAGGAGCAGGCAGCTTTAGTAGAGGGGGGAAGAGGAAAAATGATATTTCTGGGTAGGGAAAGAATATATAGTCTTACAGTTATCTCAAGAACAGATGAACTTAGAAGACAGAGTAAAAAGGAGGGAATCGATTATGAAGCAGAGTGGGAAGGTGGAGAACAAAATCAGATACTTAGTGCAGAGTCTTGAGTGGCGAAAGAAAGAGATTTGATTTGGATAATAAAGACAGGGCTCCAGAAGTCAAGGTAAATAGCTTTCTTCTAATCTCATGTCAGTTATAGTTGGTCCAGAAAAGCCTGATGTGTGAGAGTTTTTTGGAAAATAGCCTCAATACCTGAGAATAAGATTGAAACATGTGTATGGGTGCTGGCAGACACTGAAGATGCTTAGATACCTGAGTGATCTGTTCTAGGTTTGTACAAGTTGCCCAAGTGGCCTGGACAAGGGTCTCCAGAATTGAGACAGATGTTTTATTTTTTACAGAGCATTGCATTGTGCAGTTGGCATACAGAAGGTTGGACTGAATAGACAAATTCAGAATGGCATAGTTGTTGTTTGTGCCCTTTGAATGAAGTCCTTCACTTTTGTTTTTATTTTCCCAACACCTTCCATACCAATATGTCTTCTACTGTCCAATCTATCTTTCCCCTGTTGTCATATGCTCAGAATTGATCATGATGTCCCACTGCTTAAATTTACTAGGTGCTTCTCCTGCAGGGACAGGTTCATGCTCTTGATCTGGCACACAGATAGGACGGCTGGATCAGTAAATAGGAATTGTAGGGCACTCAGTTAAACTTGAATCTTAGATAATGGAAATTTGAAAAATATTAAGTGTGTCCTATGCCAGTTAGGGCATACTTACACTTTTCAAATTAATTTTTAAAACTAAAAATTATTTATTTCTTATGTGAAATTCAAATGTAATAGCTTCCTCTATTTTTTCCTGGCAGCTCCAATGTGGAACCCATTCCCTGTCTTCTCCTGAGGCTCTCCCTCTTGGTGCTTCCCATTCCAGCCATTCTGGCTGCTCTCATTACTGGGACTCCAGATGCTACCTACTGATAAGATGCTCATATTCAGCTCTCAGCCTGGAGTAGAGTTCTTTCTCTTAAATTTGAGAGTTGGGTGGTATGATCTTCCATTACTCCTGAGCACACCCAGCTCTGCCAGAGGATCGAAGGCCCTGGTTGGCCATGGAGACAGATGTGATGCTGCGAAGCAGCCATCAGTGCTTCAGGCATGGTGTTTTCAGTCTGAAGAGGCTCTGCCTTTTTCCAAGTTTGTTTTCTTATGAAATTATTCCCTTACAGTTTTACGAGTCTGATGTGACCCAGGGCTCCTTCCTAAACCCCACTTTCCTTGCCAAGAGATCTCAGCCCCCTTCCCAGACTAGCCAGCCCCACTGTGACCCCTGCCTGACTCGTGTGGATCATTCATCTCATCATGAAGACTCCCAGCTACATATTCATAGGTGTTGAGCTTCTGCCCTAGAAGACAGAGCTCTCCAACAAAGCTGCTACCATAAACCATGCCTTAAATGGTGCTGATGCATTTGCTAAGCTGGTTTTCTTCACTCTTTATACTGTATATGTTATGATGTCAGGAATCTTATCCCTTGGATTAAAAACAAACTCTTTGAATGCAATAGCCTACATATGACATTGAAATCCATTGAATCCAGATACATCAAATAAATTCTGAACCAAGGACTATGCATATTTTTTATCATGCTGTGAGGAAAAAAGAATAACAATTTTGACCAAGTTGATAATATAACAATACCGACTCTCCTATCATCCCGTGGAGAAGCATTATTGACATCAAGTGAAATGCTTTGTGTATAGCAATTACAGTGTGACCTTCTAGTAGAATTTGTCTGGATGACTAAGCAGAGGTTATATGTCTACCAGTATACTGTACCACTGAAATCATCTGAAATACATTGTAAAAGTCTGTATAGTGCCATGCCAGCCCCACCCCCAGGGTGCACTGAGACGGCATCAGACTGAACATGGTGGCACGCGCCTGTAACTCCAGCACTTGGGAGGTGAAAAACAGGCTGATCACTATGAGTTGGATCTGTGTAGTGAGACTCTATAGACCCTGTTCTAAATACATTTTAAAGGAGGGAAAGAAAATCTGTATATATGCGTGGACTCTTCTTTCCATAAGCAAGAACACAGATAGCTGTGTAATAATCCTCAAAGAAGTGCATTGCAGTGAAATTCTAACAAGAAAGCATCATAAAATCGTTCCCTTTTGAGTTCTCAAAACATCTAAACATCAAAACTATGGCAAAGAAGCCGAGGATGCTGTGTCACAGCTCGGGTCAAGCTGTGCCTTCCTGAGGCAGAGCTCTGCAGCAGATCACGAGCAGCAGCTGCCAAGGCCGAGAAGGCTGGGGACAGGAGAAAAGGCAGAAGCTTTATGAAGGGGTAAATTGTGTGGCGGCATCTTCAGATACCAGCACTGAACAACTTCGTAAAGAATTACTTCATTTCTTTAGAATTACTTCAGAGCTAGCATGGTGCAATACAGCTGCTTACTCACTTGCTTCCTTACGTTTAAATGTTTTTCAGCTTTGCAAATTAAATAACGATAATAATCCAGAACAAGTATGTAGAAGAACAGCCACTCAGACTAATTGGCACTGCGGTTACATAAAATTCCTTAGAGAAATCTAGGTTTGATGTTAAAATAAAAGAAAGCCCCATTTTTTAAAAAGGAGGGCAATTGACTCTTGAAAATGTTCCTATTTGCTTTTAGCCTCATATGTGAAATAACTGAATCTGTTTCCTGTGGTCCATCAAACTACTTTCCACATCTTGCAAAAATTAAGGGATATTATTGGATTAAAAACAAGCAAACAGTGCACTCATTCTGTCCAACAGCCAGGATGTGCCACACTCAGAAAGTAAACCATGCTTGTTTCATTGACTTATTTCAAAACTTCTCTCAGTCAAAGGATCCCTGGAGGCTTAATGACCTTTTAGTATACAGAGACTATAGCCGAGATATCTGTTAGCAGCCCTGGTGAAATAGAGCCATCAATATATAAATCCAATTCTTCATCAAGAATATATTTCAAAGTTGATGACAGGATCTAAAGATTCTCATTTAATACTGTTACTTGCTGCAGTCTTTTCATTTGAAATGGATCCGTTAGTGATTTACTGTCATGACTGTAAAATGTCAGCAGGATTTATTGGCATGAAGCAGATCAATTCGTATTAGAAAACAAGAACTAGAAGAAAAGCATCCCTTTTTTGATCTGCTTTATTATGTTAGCTCAAGCAGAGAGGATCAAATGAATATCTAATCAGACTCCTCAATATCAGCATTAGATTTATTTTTCTAAATTCTAAAGTAAATAGCAATTGTGTCACAAGTCACAGCAGAAACTGAAAGCTATTTTATCCATGGGTCACAATTGTTTTCGACTTCAGGAAGCTCAAGCAATAATTCTATTAATTATCAAACAAAGAACAGATTTCTTAATGAATCTGGAATCTTTTTAGAGAAAGGTATAAAAAAAGAAATGCCAGCTTATTGAGCTATATTAAATGCAGTCATAATGAATCCCTCCTGCCATGTTGATGTTTATTTCCATGAAAATAAAGTTTAAGCAAATAGCTAATATTCTATTTTGTTTGTAAAATCAAGTTTATATATCTTTCCCAGCACAACATCATGATTGGTTGAGAATGACAATTGCAATGTCACTTCTAATCAAGTGTGACAATGCTGTATTAGGAGTGTGATAGAGAAATGTCACCTAGTTCAGGCCATTCAGGAAACTGTGTTAGAGAGGAATGATAAGTTGACTTCAAGAACAAGTAAGAGTTAGATGAAAAAGGCAGGAAGGATTGTACAGGCAGAGAATGCACAAAAGGAACAAGAAAGCAGTACAGAAAGAAATAGCCAGGTATAAGGTGCCATTGATAGTTCCAATGAGAGTGTTCATTTGGAAGACAGTGAGGGTTGATGAATGACATTTGTAACTTTCATGAGTCATGCATCTCTTTCCCATACATGCCCAGAACTGTATCTCAACTTTCCTTGGAGAAACCTGTATCTCTCAGACTTCTGGATGATTCAAACAGTTCTACCTCCATGGGCACATGACTGAGGCTTGGCCGTCGAAGAATACTGTCATCAGGCGGGTGAGATAGCTCAGCAGACTAAATCACCTGCCTAGGCAAGCTTAGGCAGGCTCAGGGACCAAGGTTCAATCCCCAGTACCACATAACACACCAGCTATACCCCTAGGGTGGGCTGAGCCAGTGACAGTGTCTGGGGTATAGTAGTGCGTGCCTGTAATCCCAGCACTGGGGAGGCCAAAAACAGGAGGTTCACTGGAGTCCAAGCTGTGTAGTGAGACACTGGAACAATCAAATATATTTTTCTTAAAAAAAGAATTTTTTCATCATCACTATAGCAATAGTTAAAGAATTATATTAATCCCCTATTTCTGCTGCAATAAATTACCACACACAGTACCATAAATATGTTTATTATCTTACAGTCCCAGAGGTCAATATAAGCAAGGTATCAGCACTCTTCTTTCCAAGAAGAGAGGAATATTTTTCCAGTTCTTTTTCCAACTTTAGTGCTACCTACATTCTTTGGCTCATGGCACCTAACTGAATTTTCAAGGCCAGCCATGCAGTCTGTTTCTAATCTTTATGTGGCCTCTTCTCTAGTCATCATTTCTCTCATTATGACTATAACTCTTCTGCTGTCTCATAAAGATTCTGTGATTACCCTGGACTCATCTGAATAATCTGTGGTAAGCACTTAATCCAAAGGTGCTTAATTGTATCTGCAAAATTCCATTCGCTATGCAAGGTAGCATAGTCAAAGGCTTTGAACATGTAAACATGACCACCTTTGAGGGCACTTTTCTGCCTATCACAGGAGTGTTCATGGCACCTAAGATAGGACATAAGGTTTTTACCCTAAATATAACTGACAATATAAAGAAGGAGATGCCCTCTTTCTGCCAGAGAGCTGAAATGGAAGCAATTTTAATTTTAGAGCTGCTTGTACTCATTTTGCTGCCTCCTGGGAGTGTCTGCTATGAATAAAGTCAACAGAAAGCATGCAACCTTATGGATGCAGAGGGAGTGAGTCTTGTCCCCATAGGAGTGGGTGGCTATGAGTATGTTTCTACTTTTGGACTTTAAAATCCAGTTGCATTTCTATTGATGCAACCAGAAGCTTTGAGAGAGATGAGAACAATTAAGACTTAAAAAGGGACTTAAACCATTCAATTTTCACTTAATAAATAGTTGGCAAAGAAAATGTGTTGGAAACAGCAAGTCTGAAGCAGGCAGGTGGATTAGAGAGGAAGTTCTGTGGATAAGATCATAAATTATGAAAACTTGAAGCAAGACAGCAGCAACCGGGGACCTAGTGAATTCTGGCTATAGTTAGAAGATGAATGCTAGGATTTGGTGATGGGTAAGATGTAAATACTGAGTACTGGCTGGGATCCAGGGATCCGGCTCACGTGATCTGATGGACACTAAGTTCATAAATGGAGAGCTCAGCTGGGTAAGGCCTAGGGATTTGGGATCACTATTTTGTGGTTATGCAAGTTTACCATATTAGGTAACATTATTTTAAAATAAAGTGGATTTAGACAGAGAATTAGATTTAGGAAAATTCTTACAAGAGAGACCAGCATAATAAAAGTAAACAGAGGAATAATTGTTAAGCAGCAGAAGGATGGAAGTTGTATAAGCAGCAACAATAGCACCATGAAAACATGAATTATAAAAAATGAAAAGGAAACACTAAATTTCTCAAAAAGTTAATGACCAGTGAAACATTCTACTGTCTTCTCCAAATGTCTTCTTTTCCTTAAGTCTTCTTTTACTCCGGGAAACAAAGTCAATAACTTTCTTTTGACTTTCAAGTAGTCTTTTATATTATCGTGCCTACAACTGTTTTGAATATAAAATTTACATAATAAATCTTTAAAAATAAGATTTCATGTACAGTGCATTATTAAATTTTTAAATAAATTTTTATGTCACTAAATTTTAAAATCTCCTTCAGAACTGACTGAATAGTTTTAAACGTGTCAGTTTCAGGAATTGGCCAGAGTTTCCTCAGTGTGTCAAAAGAGTTGCTAGTGGTTGTATGGGGGTCCAGAAAATTTTGGAAAGGTTTTTACACTTTAGCTCAACATAGCTTCCACAAGAGCAGTCATATATTTTCAGCCCTACATACGTTTTTTGGTTTTTTTTTAAGTGAGCGTCTATCCTTTCAATCCAAAACCTCACAATGGATCAGAAAACAGAGTTAATCTAAGTGAAAAGATTGCAAATTATTTTCCAGAAATCTTGGCTATGGAAACGAGATAGTGTGAATTTAGGAGGACAGAGCAGGAACGTCAAAAGAAACTTGATACACATCATTATCAACTGACTTGCTAGAGAAATGTTCAATGTTTTCTGTTCCTGGGCTTGCTGTTGTAATTATTGTCTATGTGTTTCTACATACTCATTATATAAAAAATTAATCTCTGTTTTTTTCCTTGCTCCTATTAAATATCCCAAGAGTCAAACCCAGATTCAGAATTTGTGTCCATAGGAAAGGAACAGTCATGTAAGTGAAGGAGGAAACTAACTTCAGGGGAGTGTTGGGTCCTGAGGATCGGTAAGAGAGTTGTTGTATGCCAAGATGGTGAAGCTTATGTAAGAGATGGTCACTACGAACTGAAGCCTCAAGAACCTCACAGTTTGCAGCAGCTGAGCTGAGCAAAGAGAACGTGCTCCCAGCAGTGGAGGCAATGAAAGTAGCATCCCCTGCATTTTCCTCAAGTCCTAAAATCTCAGGTGAGAAGGGAGTTGCAACGAATGAATGGTATTTTAATTCTCCCCAACTTTGATGACTGAGGGTTACAAGTGAAAGTAATCAGATTTTATTGTATTGTGTTGTATTTTTTGTTTTTGTGGTACCAGGGGTCAAACTTGGGAACTAGCGCTTGCCAGGCAGTCCCTTAAGCCACTGAGCTATCTGCCTGGGCCAGTAATCAGATTTTAAAAAATGATGACATATGGCACTTATTAACCTTTAAATCTCAAGGAGCTCTGTATAATTGATATTTATCATAATTTTAAAGATAGAAGACACTTAACCCTGATTGGGTCATGAGAACTCCACTGGAGAGAGACTGAAGATGTGAGACACTTCCTATAATGTCTGACTGAGAACCTGATATTGTTCAATGCTGTTGAAGGAACAACCATACCAGATTTGGGAAGAAGGAGAGAAGGCCCTTAGATCTCTACCTTAGTACTCTACCTTTTGGGCCATTCTTGCCATCATTTGCTCAGGTTTCCCCTCATCTAAGGAGTTTTCCAAGACCCAGGTTTTCTGGTTCCTTCTGTTCTTTGCACTATTCCTATCCATGTCTTCATTGTGTTCCCAGAATCACCTATTCATGCTTCAATTCATGTACCTCTTCTCAAGAGCAGTGGTGTATCTTATTTATTTTTCTTTTTTAATATCCATCATAGTAACTAATATGTAATAAGGATTTCATACATGTCAGTTGAATTTAATTGAAATTCTGATAATAAGCTTCTAGTAATCTGCTTTTCTATTGCTGGGAAAAAAGTTCCTGACTCACACAACTTAGAGAGGTTCACTTGGCTCCCATTTCTTGGGGCTCAGCCCATGGCTGGCTAGCTCCAAACCAAAATCTCATAATGCAAGGACCTGGCAGAAGAGTACCATTCACTTGGTGGCCACCCGGAAGTAAAGCAGTAGAACAGGCCAGGGAGGAAGGGGCCAGGACATGGCTATAGACACCAAGGTCACGTGTCCATTAGGCAGACACTCCCATACATGAGCTTTATTGATTTCCTGGGTGACTCCCAAACTAGTCAAGTTGACAGTTAAGCTTCACCACCACAAAACTAATAGTACATGTGCATTTGATTCTAGACTAAAAGCACAATAAATAAATGTGCCACCAATGATAAATCTGTTGAAAAACTTTAGATAACATTTTCCAAAATCATTTTATTTTTCATTATTCACTATCCTAATTGATTTGTGGTTCTCTGCCCTTACTTTTTGAGGATGTTTGACATTTGCATATGTAGGCTATGACTATATCTATATATCTCTATCTCTATCTATCTATCTATCTATCTATCTATCTATCTATCTGTCTGTCTGTCTGTCTGTCTGTCTGTCTGTCTGTCTGTCTGTCTGTATGTCTGTCTGTCTGTTTGTCTGTCTGTGTGTCTGTCTATCTATCTATCTCTCTATCTATCTATCTATCTATCTATCTATCTATCTATCTATCCATCCATCTACCTATTCATTCCTAGTACCTATCTTCAAGGAGTACATGACCTAGTAGCAAAGACAGGAAGTAATGTCAGTATAGTAAAACATTTCATTATAGTGAAAGAAATACTCTCATAGCTATGGACACAAGATGCAGAAATTCAAAGGAGAATCTGAAAACTACAACATCTTACAAGAAGGGACATAAAGTTAAAAGAAAAGGCTTCTGGGAGAATCCAAATCATGAACCAAGTCTAAAGTGATCCTGGAGAGTGGGATAGGATGAAGCAAAAAATGCCTTTCATTTCACTCTTCCATGAGTGTTTAGAGAGCAGCCATTGTTTCAGTGTGGCTGCAGTAGGGGGTTTGTGTATTCATGTGGACAAAATTCTGGCATCTCGGCCCTATGAATATTAAACCCATTTGTGTAGCTTTATTCTTTGATTTCAAGCATAGAGCAAATGGACTCAAGTTCAAGACTTGATTTCAAATCTGTAAAGAATATTTGCCTTTGTGGGTCTGATTTATTTAACTTATGAGTGTTTCTTCAAGTGGCATCCACACTTGTGTAAATATCATATAGTCTCCCTAGTATGAGAACTCAAAATAAAAAATAAAAATAGAAAGGTATAACAATTAAAAGTAAAGCAAGAACTTGAGGATTAGACAATGAAGAGAGGGCAAGAGGAAAAAAAAACTAGGAAACGTGACAGGGGCAAAAGCCATACATTTATATGTACAAGATGGGTAAGGCAATGATCTTGAGAAACATCAGCAGGTTTTTGAAGCTAGCAGTTTTGAAGCAGCTAGCTAACTGATAGAATTTTCACCCTGACTAACTATATACACTGATACCTGTACACTAAATAACTGCACTGAAGATAGCAATGTGTAATAGTAGGGTCATGCTTGGAATGCCTATCATTCTGGTCTTCTAAATATGTACTACTTCTCATGACATACCTATTACTGCCACATTGTCTCTCAAGTAAATGTTTGTTTAAAAAAAAAGGATAATAAAGGAAAATAAGAGAAAAGAAAAAAACATCACACCACTGTCCTGCTACAATGCTGTATATGGTTAGATTTTTAAATTTCCATGTAAAAATATATAATAGTTTATTCTTATTTTTAAAAATATTTTTGTTTCTTTTTAATTTTTTTTCTTCATATTCTGTAGGGACTTAAAGTTTAACATATCAATACTTGATGGAAGACACCTGTGCTATGTTATACCTAAGATGTTTGATATTCAGACAGATAATGAGGTTAAGCTCAACTGCCTATGTTATAGGGTAATAACAATAAGCTTCTCTTCTGGAGGGTTAACAACCTAAGTTTGCAGACCAAAAATTAGACAAAAAGAAGGGCTGCAAGGATGGCCAACATTTTGGCGATAGCCTTTCAAGGTCAGTGAAGACTCAGAACATAGGAGAACCTGTACTGTGACATCATGTAGCTTAGTTGTGTCCCAAATTTTCTGATCAAGGTGATTATGGGGCCACAGAGGTAAGTGATCAAAGATGGAGAGTGTGCCTAAGGAGTGTCACACGGAGAGAAAACATTCTCTCAAGCTTTCACAGAAGAATAAATTGGTCAAGCAATGGCCATGACTCATCCACACGGCTACACTTACAAAGGATCTACAAACTGCAGTACAAGATTTCAGGGTAAATCCTGAGGGGATTTGACTGACCTTATCAGATACAAAAGTTACATTCCTTCTTCTATGGGTCTTGCTTTACCTTTGTTTTAATCATTCAACAGAAAAGTATGAAAACAAAGTCTAAAAAGTAAAGCCATGTTAATATGCTGAGCTGTAAAAGGCTCAAGTCAACAATTTCTGACATTGCTAGTCCTATGGAAAACCCACTACAATTGTGGACTACTTATCACACTGGAATATTTTGCTGAATTCTTTCACCTACAATATTTAAATGACAATGGAATACTTTTCTCTGACAAAACTAAACAAAAAAGGGGATACAAATAAAGGACCATTTTGCAACTGTATATTCAAAAGAGTTAGGATAGATATACAGCTACATTCACTTTATTCAATTCATAGAAAGATTTGTTCTATTAGTGTTTGTGAGCAGGATATCATGTCTGCATCTTGTACAGTGAATAACCACTAAGACAGCAATATGCAATTTATTAATTATTGAAACTGTCCTACTAATTGGTTTTCAAACTGTCTCATTGCTATTTGTTTCTCAATAAAATTATTAGAAAAAGGAAATATTTGCCCTTTGCAGTGTTGAATAGTAATATAAAGCCCGGGAAATAAATAAAATTAGAGTTTTGTGCAAGAAGAAATTGGGGTATTTCTTTGCCAGCAAAAGGTAAGCAATTATTGAAAGTTCCCCACTTTCCTTTTTACTCTCTTAGCACAAAAATGCTCTGTTGACCTGAAGAAATCAAACAGGTACATAGTCAGTGAATAATTTATTTGCTTGTATCACTGAGTATATTTGTATGCTGGATTTGCTAAGATATCCCGGAGAGCATGTGGGTGGGACACCTTCACACAATTAGTTTGGGTGTTCCTTTTTGGTAGTTGACAGTTTGAGTTCTTTCCTTTGTCTCTTTATACGTTTCTTAGACTAATACTGATTAATTCTATTCTCTAAGGCTTTTTCAATAAATATCTGAGAGGTTCAAAATCCCACAGAATGCAATGCAGTTTTTCAGGTGATGATTCCCCCAGAGTTTGCTAGAAATCTCTATTGGCACTGAAGGAAGGAGAAGGGAGGTTCTGCAGTTTGGATTGCAGATCTCAGATGAAGCAGAGAAGACTGAAAGAACTCCCAAGACCATGCGTGGGATACTCACCTCACTTACCTCCATTCTGGGTATGACTCACTCTTTTTCCATTTTGCTTCTACAGTTTGAGATGCAAATTTCATCTGGTTAGCAAGAATGAAGGGCATAGAAAAGATTGTTTTATATCCCTCATACTATGAATAGCAATATCCACATTCTCTCTACAGTTTTTGTTCTTCCTAAGGTCTCATTTTTAAGGCATTGGTTGATATGTTTCTGTGTCCAGCAAGATTTCAAACACATGGAGAATTCTATAAACTGAATAGACTGAAGAAAGGATTGGGGAGGGGACTCACATAGCATGGAAAACAGCCTCAACCTCCCCTTTATCTTGGCTTCATTCTTTTTTTTATTTTCATTTATTTTTATTTTATTAAAATACAAATGTCAATCAGACAGTTTCAAGACACCTTAACCATACAGATTCGATGAATTAATACATTGCAAACTGTTTTCATAACGTTTTGGTATTGTACAAGGTGCATACATGATATTATATTTACATTCTTTCCTTCCTCTTCTCATTTTCCTCATTCTGTTCTACAGAATCACATAAAATTCTACCTTAGTCTAGTGTGTAGTATTGTAGCTTTCAAAAAAATTTTTTGAGACAGGATCTTTTTATTTTCCTTAGGTTAATTTCAAACTCCTGAGATTAAATGATCCTCCTACTTTAGCCTCCACAGTACGTGGGCAAACAGTATGTACCTCTGCTCCTAGCTTTGAATTCAGTTTTTAGAGATCTCATTTGCTACCTCAGGCATTTGTTACCAAATGCAGTGCTCTAAAAGAAATTTTGGCAAAGCTTTCTCCTTAGAATAGTAATAGTGCTCACCTTCAAGGTGAGCTGCCTTCCTATATTACTGAGTTATTATGTCATATTTTCCCCAATACTTCACTTTACTCCTACTTCCATTGAAAAAATCAGAAACCATAACAAGAAAATTGCCTTAGTATCATATATTCATGATAGTATTGATCTTTCCTTTCTCTGAATTTTGTTAATATGTAAAATTAATATTTTTGATAGAAATGATTGTGATTAAAAAAGAGACAAGAACATTTAATCTTTCTTTAATATTCAAACATATATCTTATCTTATATATCTGTTAATCTGACCAATAGATTTGACAATAAAAGTAAGTAATATATCAACCATTGTTAATCAGTTATTCTGGCTTTGAAAATCTGTAACATATGTATTGTATTTGCTTCTATTTTTGAAAACTAAAGTACCAGTGAGCACCCCCCAACCAAAAAAAATTCCTTTTTCTCATTAAAATTAATAGTTCATCATGTTCTCTGGACCTATCCTCCTTTAGCTTCTTAAGCTTTTTTATATTATTCTCCCCAGCATCATTAATTGCTTCCTGTCAACTGGGTTTTTCACATCATCATATATTTTTGTGTGTCCAATCTTAAATCAAAATTATTCACTGAGTGACACCCTTCTCTAGTTGCTACCTACCCCAGTTCCTTATACTTTTCCACAAATTTTATGTTGTCTTTATTTCTCAAAATCAAACAACTCTTCAACTCATTTCCTTTCTTTGAATTATCACTGGAAAAAACCATCAAAGTTACCAGTGATCTCCATGTTGTAAAATCCCAATGAATAATTTTCTCTCCTCACTTTTCTGACTTTTAAGCAGCACCTGGCAAGCTTGTTTTCATTTTCTTCTTTCTTCACATGTTTTGTCTTGGTTTCTAACTCAATGTTTACCTTGTTTCATATACACTGTATAATAAAAAATGTCAACTTTACAACTAAAATTCATCTCTCCCCTCATACAAGTAAACGGATGCCCATTTTCCTCTGTGGCAAAAAGTGCACCACCACATCCAGCTTAAAACTCAGAGTCACTCTTGGTTATTTGTCTCCTTCACTATTCATATTGTCTTGCCAAGTTCTCTGAACTCTACCTTCAATATGAGTTAAAATCTGCCCATTTTTTCTTCATCTTTCCTGCCTGCCCATCCAAGCCATCATCTTTGTGCATGATAAGTTTGATAGAGCCATGGTTAGCCTACCTTCTTTTCATTCCTATCCTGATATACTTAGAGAAGATGTTTTAAATGTATATAGATTAATGAATGTCTTTATTCTTTTTCAGAGTATACTGGTGGCCTACAAACTTTCCTTCCAGTGCCTTTTGATTGCTTTGTAACTCCTACTTGGCCTTCTGGTTTTATTTCTAAGAACTCTTAAAATGGATAGTTAGATCTTGCTCACCCTATTTTGACATCAAGATTTTTAAATAGCTCTCTGGGTAGTTTTAATGGACAGCCATGACAGAGAAGCAGTGCCTTGGCCTGTTGGTTCTCAAAGCATTATGTCCAACCAACATCGGAATCACTAGTGAACTTCTTAGAAATAAAAATCCTCTGGCTGTCTTTAAGGTCTATGGAATTAGAATTTCTCCAGTTAATTGTGTCCAAAGCTCATGTTTCAGAACTGCTTGTCTACACAGCCTGGTGGCACTATGAGTCTGATCTAGTAGTGAAACCCTGAACACATTTCAGAGAACTCTAATTCTCTGAAATCCTAAAGAAGGAGGATCACACATTCAAGCCTAGCCTTATAAATGTGGCAATGTAACAGGATCCTGCCTCAAAATAAAACAAATAAAAATAAAAATGGCTGTAGAACTTGGTCCAAAGGATCTGATTTCAGTGTCAATACTCAGACTACTCTAGTACTGTAGAATAAAAGACAACAAACAAAATCTCCAACAAACCTGCTTATCTAAAGACCTGAAGGTTGTTCCTTGCTGCCCAGCTATCTCACAGTGTCATTGACCAGTAGGCATATTAGCTATTTAAATGAACAAATGAATAACCAATAAGAATCTCAATTGGGCCTGCAAATAGCTCAGCAGATTAAAGCACCTGCAAGTAGGTTCAGGGGCTGGTGGTTTGATCCCCAGGCCTGCCGCGCCAACCCTGCCCCTGGGGTGTGCTGAGATGGCAATTGAGACTGGGCATGGTGGCCTGTGCCTGTAATTCCAGCTCTTGGGAGGCTGTAACAGGCAGATCACTATGAGTCTGATCTAGTAGTGAAACACCCTGTAGACCTTTCCCTAAAAGTAAAAAAAAGAAGAATCTTAATCAATAAACGTGAATAAGTCACATACATGGTGCAATGAAAGAATAGTTTTCTCTTAAAGAATTGAATGTAAATGACCTAATTTCATAATTCCTTCTATTAAAACATAAAGGTGAGCTTATTTTATAAAACCTCACCAAGAAAGTATGTTGCAGCAGTGACAGGAGAAAAAAAAAGCCAGTGTGATTTCCTGAACTGCTGCCCCAGCAATTCTCCTTCGCAGCCTCATTTATATTGCTCCTAACAATTTAACACGGGGTGTTTTGACAAGTGTGCTATTTTCACTTCTTATTCTAATTCAAAGGTGGCAAAGTAGAGAAGCTATTTATTAGATTTCATTGCTAACAGGTTAGCACACACATGCATTTTCCTTTAATTTTCCAATGAGTGGGACACTAATAACCTGCCCAATCCAATTAGGGGACACTTGCCTTTTCTTGGAGGAGCTTCTGTGTTACGGATGTGAACAGCCTTCTGTCAAAAGCCCTGTGCTGCTAGTTTCTACACCTCCTCCCCTGAACCATCTGGAAACGTCAACATTTTCAGTATGCAAGGTACATCCCTCTCCTTTCTGAGATGTTTCATCATGCTGAGAACACTCAGGCACTGGGAGATCTGTCATGATTGGCTTGCTTGAGAAAAAAGAAAAGATTATCTCCTCTAATTCTAGTATGAAGTTGATATATAAGCAAGAGAGAAACAATGATATTAGTTCAAGCTACTCAGAAGTGAATTATGCTTCCCTTGGATGGTGTTTCTAACAAATAAACCAAAAGCTGCCGCTGAGGGTGGATGCTAATTCTGTAGCTCAGACTTGTTTCTGGTATTATTTTGAACAGTGAATCATTCTTCTAGACCCCAGGGAGAAATAATGCTATAGCTCTGTGCTGACTGAAGTGGCTGCGGCTGCAATCTCCTCCCCTTCAGGGATCCCCTGCAGAGATTTCTGTGCAAATCATAGGGGCCTAATTAGTGCACACATTTCAACAGCTTTCTTGTAGGGGCACCAGCAGCAGCTTTGAAGGGCACAACAAGGACTAGCTCCAAAAATATGCTCTTTCCTCTCCTCTCCTGGTCCTTTGAGGTAGAAAAAGCTGCAGTTATGGTCACTCCATTACATGACAGGATGATACTGTTTGAGTGGATTTATTCCTAGTAATCCCTTTTTTTCCTTAGAGCATAGCACTGTGTGATCAAATCACCTCACCAAAGCTGCACCTCTGAATATGTGAGACTTCTGAGGGACATTTTAGATCTAAGCCATAAAGTCTGTGGTATTGATAAACAAAACTGTCAAATATGTCAATGAAGTAATTTGTTTCTTTTGTTTAAATTTCTGGCATGAACATCCTGGTCACTTGTATTAATCCCTTTAGTCAACCTGAATTTAATGACTAAAGTTTCCCACTCTGTTACTGCTTTTTTTTTTCTTCCAGAATCAGCCTACCCTTGGGGAGGGGGCTGGCATGGCATGTGGTACCAGGGATTGAACCATGGTTCCCTGCTCCTGCCGAAGCATGCCTAAGCAAGCACATTAGGCTGCTGAGCTATATCACCAGCCCCTGTTCCTTCCTTGTATTGAGGCAAGAAGATGCTTGTTATAGTTAAGGCAAAGGAGAGGGAGGACAGATAGACAGTGGTTATGACTAAAACTACTCTTTGCCATTAGAGTACTTATTTTTTTAGCTCACTTCATCTGTCAAACCTATAGCTCCAATCATGCTTTTTGTTTATTTCAGTGGCTTCTGATTGCTGTGAGGTGAAAACAGTCTGCTTAGATTCACTCTGGCCATCTCTCAAAGCTCATTTTGTAGTTCTGCTTTATGCCCTTTTATAGTGGTTATTACAATTTCATTTTAGCAACTGTGTAATTAGTTGCATCTATTGTATTTCCATTAAAATATAAGCCTGAAACAAGAGATTTTTATCCATCTTTTATCAATGCTGTTTCTCAGAAGTGCTACAAAGCTTTCTTCATAACAAATTTGAAAAAAAATTATTGAACGAAGAAAGGACAATTTTTGGTTAGAGAACAGACTGTCTATAGCTGAAACAAAGGGAAGACTAGAAACATGTGGATAACTACTGCAAGCTAAAAACATTATATTTCCCTGCTTGGGCTAAAACATAGACTGTAATACCATCTCCTTAAAGGTGTGAATGGAAAAAAAATGCTTATTTTAAGGTAAACTTAGGCCTGTTAACTTCTTTTTCTAAGCCCTAATGGTAGCAGTAAAATCTAAACAAACTAGTAGATAGTTATCAGCAAGAAGAGGGAAATGGAAGATGGGGAAAAATGTTTAGAGAAATGATGGTCAAATCTCATATGTTCATGTATATTAAACATGACCAAGTTTTAGTTTTGGCCCAATTTTTAAATTTTTTTTTCATTCTATTTTTTTTTTTTTTGCTTTTTTTTGCTTTTTTTTTTTGCAGAACCAGGGATTGAACTCAGGCTCTTGCACTTGCCAGGGAAATGCTTATTCCACTGAGCCATCTCCCTGATTTTTTTTCATTCTAAATTCCTGTTTTGAATGTTTGTGCCCTTCAAATTTCATGTTGAAATTAAATTTCATTGTAGCACTATTAAGAAGTGAGAGGTATAAAAAAGGTCAAATTTGAGGCTTTTATTGGTAAATGGATGCAATTAGAGACCATGAATCAGACCTGCATATATAAACATCATATTGTATGCTTAGTGTAAGGACCTGAAAGGGTAAATAAAATCTGAAGAGCACAATAGATGCTAGGAAAAGGGAACCTGTTCAAAAGGAAGGAATTATTAAGATGTGGAAAAAGACAGGAATGTGAATGGAGGAAAAAGACAGGACAGTGTGTGGAGGAAAGAGATTGTGGTAGATGATACACTGTGTAAACATGAGATGTCCAAAGCTTAGCTGGATCAGCTTAGTGACTCTACGCACGGTGTGGAGGCCCCATCCCTGGGGCAGGAAGGGCCCTCCCCAGAGTGAACTCAACACTTACAGGGTACACAAAGAGGCTCAGGGAGGCTTCTGCGCCACTTCTTCGAAGGAGTTTGATTGACACAGCTGTGCCCCTGTGGAGGCGATTGGATCTTCCCAGTAGCTGCCGCTGCTTTCTTGGAGGAGCTCGGGTCTTCACAGTCTGTGTGGAAGGGAGAGAGAGGCTTGACAGATGCTGCAGCTTCTGCTCCTCTGCTCTTCATTGTTTTCTGCCTCCATCTACCGCTGCCATCTGCCTTGAAGCCAGGGGAGTACAGACTGAAACCTCCACTAACTAAATAAACCTTAGCTTTTGTTTTTTAATTAATCATTATTAACGTTATTGAAAATCACTAATAATTATATAGCAAATTAAAAATCGTAGACAAATACTTAAATGTGAAAGATGTAACATGTAGACAGAGTGAATTTTAGAAAAATATTTCTGAAATGAATGCATAACATGAGATTAATAATAGATTGCACATGTAAAAAATTATTTACAAACTTAAATGAATATAACAATAAAAATTGTCTAAAATGAACATGAAGAAACAGTTCACAAATGAGTCATATAATTTTGGCACTCTGTGCCAAAATCAAGAAACTTATATTTAGGGGGCCAGGGAGATAGTTCAGTAGAATAAGTGCTTCTCTGGCAAGTGCAAGGTCCTGAGTTCAGTCACGGGTACTGCAAAAACAAAACAAAAAAACCCTTATATTCTAATTATATATAATTAGAATTCTAATATTCTAATTATATATAATTAGAATTCTCAAAGTAGAATGGGGTAGGCAATAAATATTCAAAGATTTAAAATTTCTGAATTTAGTAAAAATTATAGCATCACATTACCAAGAAAAATGAACCTTTTGCACAAGAAATATGAATAAAATCATACTAAGATATGAAAATGAAATTATCCAAAACTAATTGTAATGAAGAAAATTATTAAAGCATCTATGATCACGAGAGAGACTGGCCTATAGATCTCTTTTTTAGTTGCATGTTTCCTTGGTTTTGGTATCAGTATAATACTTGCCTCCAGGCATGATTTTGGGAGGATTCCTTTTCAATTTCACTGAAGAGCTTGAGAAATATTAGTATTACATCTTCTGTAAATTTCTGTTAGAATTCAGCTGTGAATCCATCAGGACCTGGACTTTTCTTTGTCAGTATGTTTTTTATTATATTTCATATTTCATTGGCTGTTATTGGGTTATTGAGAGTTCTTCTATCTTCTTGATTCACATTTGGTAATTTGTACCTTTCTGCGAATCTGCCCATTTGTTCTGTCTTCTATTCTTTTAGAGTGAAGATTCTCAAAGTAGCTGTTGATGATCTTCTCAACTTCCAGTGGATCTGTCGTAATTTCACTCTTTTTATTCCTTATTCCTTGTATTTGAATTTTTTCTTTCCTCTTTTTGATGAGGCCTATCAGTTTTATTTAATCTTTCAAAGAACCAGATTTTTGATTTGTTAATTCTTTGTATTGCTTTCTTTGTCTCAACTGAATTAATTTCTGCTCTAATCTTTATAATTTCCTCCCATCTTTGCCCTCTGGGTTTGGTTTACTCTTCTTTTTATAGATGTTAGAGTTGCAGCATTAGGTTGTTTATTTGTTCCCATTCTGATTTCCTAATGTGTGAGTTCACAGCTATAAATTTCCCTCTGAGAACTGCTTTCATGACATCTCATAAATTACAAAAATTTGTGCTTGAATTTTCATTGAATTATAGACTTTTATACTCATAAGTGAAATAAACCAGACACACATGTGTAAATATCGTATAGTCTCCCTAGTATAACAAGCGAAAAGCAGAAATACAAAAGGAAATGTACAACAAGTAAAATCAATTGAGTCAGATAAGGCAAAGTGAATGGCATATGCTGCAGGATACTAATCAGCTTTTCTTCTGGATGGTTAACAGCTTAAGATCACAAGTCAGAGTTGGAGAAATAGAAGAGCCACAAGGCCAGCCAACATTTTGGACCTAGCCTTTCAAGGTCAGTGAAGACTCAGGACATAGGAGAACCTGTA
>PVKA01019165.1:0-42513 GCA_004027165.1 Ctenomys sociabilis
TTGCTAGCCACCTACAGAAGCAGATGGCAATGGATCTGCAGGCTCATCCCTAGCTTCCTCTCCACAGCAGTCAGAAGGCAGTCACGCACAGGAGAAGGGACAGACAACTCCCGACACTGAGGCTGCAGGTGAGTTCCTGAGCCCCTCCCAACCTTTTTCTCCATGGCTTTGCCCTATCCTGTTTTCCACCCAAGGTTCTGCTCTGGCTAGGGACTGCTTTCTCCTCCTGACTTTGTATATTGGAATCAGGGGTAACTGCTTTATTGACTGATTAATCTTATATTTGCTCTACAAATGTTTATTGTATAGTCAATGGCACATGGTAGCCATTGAAATGGAAAGACATAAGGTTCAGCATCTGCCTTCCAATAGGCAGCATCCAACCTTGGATTAGAGGCTTCATATAAAGGACGCTCAAGTTTCCTTCCTATACTTTCTTTTCTAACTCAGATGATGTGGGGTCAAAGAGCCACGATGTCAGCCTGTGCTTGGAGGACATCATGGAAAAGCTCCGCCATGCATTCCCCAGTGTGCGAAGCTCTGATGTGACTGCCAACACACTTCTGGCTTCCTGATGGAGCCATATCCCTGTCCCATAATCCATCATCCTCTCCTGGTCCTGCTCAAAGACTTCCCTTAACCTAGACCTAACCTTTTCAGTCCCCATGGGCCCCACATCCCTTAACCAGAGTTATTTGGGATCCAGCCAGCCACATGAATCAGGTGGTATGTGAAGGATGCAGAGTGTGATCAACAGAAAGGGAAGCATGATTCCTCTGACTGTAGAAATGGGCCCTTTAACATTTGAGTTTGAAACCAGTCACTTGTTTTACCCTTTATTACAGGCCAAGCAAATAGCAACTGGCTATTCAGATGGGGAGCAGAGAAGCTGCTTTATAGAGCTAAGTAGTGTCCCAAGCCCTTTCCCTTCTTCACTGAAATATGAAGAGGGACAAGCTTGACGGCCAGCGTGCCAGTGAGATGAATCTACAGGGATTAGTACTACTTCCTATTATAATTCAGGGAAACAAAAGGGTATCCCTGAGACCCCCCCTTCCAAAGTACCCCTGAAGAAGTGTGGGCAGGGTATGTCCTAATTACTTCAGTTGCAGGACATAGTTCTAACTCTCTGGATTCTACCTTCCTCTTTGAATGTCTTCAGTTCCTTCTGTCACAGCCCATGGAAGACTTTCCTTGAGGGGGAAACAGTTCATTCTGGTTTCTGCTTCTACCTTACATTTGGAAACATTAAAGAAATACTTGTGGACTTAGCTTTCTCCCTGATCTTCCTCTTTTTCTGAAGGTCTCACCTTCCCATGAGACCCACAGGGATACTCTGGAAATCTAGCTGAAGCCATCCTTTGCTCTTCTAAATTTGCCTTCACAGACCTGGAAGGTCTGTGAAGTGACAGCTTTCTCAGCAAGGGAGTCTTTCTCTCCTTGGGTGAGAAAAGGAAGCCACCCTCTAGCTCGGAGGGGCATTACTGCCTGTTACCCTTCTAGGCTGTGAACTTTCTATCATTTATAAATCAGGTGAGGTGGCTGGTTACCCCCAGGTAATTATAAGGAAGTTGCAACTGGCTTCCTTGAATACTGGTACGTTCCTAGGATCCACTGGTCATGAATCAGAAAGTTGGCCACTTTCTACCCAAACAGAAAATGAGGCCTTCCTATGCAGAAAACTGTTCTAACTCTGGAAGATGAATACAGTTTTCCAAACTAACACTTGCTAGACAGAATATACCATGACCCCTTTATCCAGAAACTGTTCATAGTAGATAATTAGATACAGGTAGGAAGAGAGGACTTTGGAACTTTGAGCAGTCAGGGACTGTAGAGTCCTTTTTTCCAAGGGAAACTTCTTTCCCCCCAGAGGTCTACAGTCAGCTTAATTTGTCTGTTTATAAATACATATCTACTCTACATATCTACTGTACACAAGGGTTCACCTAGCCTCACTCACACATTAAATTCTAATACCTCTTCAAGTATTAATTTTCCACCTTGAACTTTGTTAACCTCAGCCTCTGGTTGGAAAAATAGATGCATCCTGGCTGCTCCCCTAGGATGTCTTTCTCCATTGATGTTTGGGGTAAGCTGCTCTCAAGACCAAAGCAACAAAATTGTTTCCACAGAGAAATCTAGCTGGAAGAATAACTCTGTTCTCTTTACTCATTCTAAATCATGTTCCCCTGAAATCTGAGCATGAGATGAATTTTCCTGGGTATACTGTAACTAGTTCAGATGGCCAAATAGAGCAGACCCATGCTCAATCTATTCCATGTAGAGAAGACAGAACAAAATAGCCTTCATAAACAAAACCTTTGGAAAGAAAAAGAAAAACCCTTTGCTGGGCTAAGCGACAGACTACATCCTCTAGCCCCTATCAGATACTGAGGTCTGACTCAGGGCCTGAAAGCAATAGCTGTCTCCAAAATCAGAAGAAACTGTTGAGGTGCTGTGTTGTAATCAACCAGTGGCCAGTAGTGAAACTCCTGGAAAGATAGATTGGCCTGCTCCAGGGAAGATAGGCAGCAGCTTGGGTCCAAATGCCAGGGATTGCTGCTTCCAACCAGTGTGCCGTAGGTCCAGGGTGTCACACATTGTGTCACCATATCTCCCTCAGTATTTGTGAGGTTTCTAGGCAGGAAAAATGGGTATCTGCATGTATGGTAAGGATGTGGTAACCAGGCATCAGACAAAGAATCTGGTCATCAGTCAGAATGAGGCATCTTTATAGGGGCCTAGATTGCACGTAAGAATGGAATAGAAGCAATGTATTGTGAGTCAGAGGGCTCAAGAACTAAGAGGCATGTGACTGTTAGGGGGTGATTTTATGGAACAATAATTTACCAGGAATGCTCCCTTCCCCAAGAACTCTTGGGCCACTGAGGGCCTGTGGCAAATGCAGTGGGCAAGGCATGGAAACAAACAATGTAGATCTTGTTATGTAGGATTTGTGCTATAGGTGGAAAGAAGTAGCAGGTCAAGAGTTGAATTCTCACTAAGGAGGTTACTGATACCTTGTGGTCTTATGTATACCTGTAAGGCATGAGGTGAGTATGTCACTCAAGGACCCAATGACAGTTACTGTAGTATGTGTGGGCAGTTTGACTTCCAGGTAAATGAATCCTTGAGCACAGTGCATCCACATCAGGGTTGGATTTGCCAAAATGTTTTGTATGTTGTTAAGCATCTGTTAGGTACTATGTCTCCTAAAGTTATTATGCATGTTTTTGTTTTTTTTTTTTGTTTTTTTTTTTTTTTTTTTTTTTTTTTTTTTTTTTTTTTTTTTTTTTTTTTTTTTTTTTTTTTTTTTTTTTTTTTTTTTTTTTTGTTTTTTTTTTTTGTTTTTATAGTTTATGGCCCTGCACTAGAAGGATGGTAACTTTCTGGGTTGGTTGCCTAGGGAAAACCTTTTGACTTATTGAATCAGCATCAGTGATAAGGGATGTGAGTGTTTCCTAGAGCTGTTGTCAAATGGTATCAGAGAACAGTTAGGACTGATAGGCAATTTATTCTGAATGAAACTTGTTAGAGGCCAAAGGCTATTGCTTTGGATTTCCCTGCTTCTACCTAAAGCAAAGTGGTTTCACATTGATTGGCATTTGTGATGGCTGATTGGCTGGAGATCTTAAGGCTGTGAAATGGTTCCTTAGAAAGTGTCCCACCCAGAAGGAACATGGCCTTTTCCCTTCAGAATGGAAAGGATAGAATCACGGCTCTTAAGGGTCCATTTCATTTAGGAAACAAAGTTAGAACTTAGTTCGTACAGAGAAGCCCCTTTGAATTTCTAATGTTCCAGATGCTAGGCTAGTAGGCCACAGTAATGAGAAATGCTGAGGCCAGGCAGAGGCCAATCATAGGAAATGTTTTCCAACCAGATTCTTTCTTGAATTATAATGCTGTCTTAGATGTGTGTCTAAAAGCAGTAAGGCTTCACAGCCAGCTTCAGGCTGGAGAATTTTTTGCAGTCACGTTCACAATAGCCTCTGGGACCATTTCTACCAGCAGTTCCATCCAGTCTTCCTTGAGATAGTTGATAGATAACAAAGTGACTGCCTTAACATAAATCGGCCTGGGAGATAAACAGGAAGTTCTGTCCTAGGGCTATGGAGACCTAGATTCTTAGCTAGGCAGCTGTATCTCTGGGCCTCCCCGCCAAAGCCTGACTCTTGGAACAAAGGAATACTTCAGTGACTTTTCTCCTTGTTTTAAAACAAATGGCTGTGGGAGAGACAAAAGCTCAAGGTCAGGGCTCTGCTCCCAGTATCCATATCCTCCCACAACTGCCATATTTGGGAGGGGACCTGCTGAATGTCCTTGTTGTTCCCAGGTAGTATTTGAGCCAAACTAAAGCCTTCTATGTTGCTTGCTGGCTGCAGGAACTGGTCACAAGGATTACAACTGGGAAAGGGATTTGGGGGAGGTGGCAAGGGTGGCATGCAAGTGCACAAAAGTTTGATATCAAAGAGAGGGGCTCAGAGCAAATTGGTTAACTTTGCCACTTACTGTGGTGCTTTCCCCTTTGAATTTTGCTGTGAAAAGAATAAATTTGTATTTGTTTACTTCCATTCCTCTGGTTATTCGTTAATTCTGGTGTTCACATGTTTCACTTATTTGGGAGTGGGAAGAAAGGATGTATCAATAAGCCATATGACCATTCCAACACATAAAACCACCTTAGACCACTGCCTGTGGGATGAGAAAGAAAAACCCTTTGGTTCCATCTACCACTATTGATCCTCAAGGTTTCCCTCCAAAATTAGCTGGTTAGTCTCATGGGATGAGCTTTGTGGAGCAACTGCTCCTAAATTTCATTACATATATTTGAGGAATTTTTCACCAGCTGAAACAATATAAAAGAATCAGGACACTGAAGGAGTTTCTATAAAGTTATATTTGTTCAATCAAGTCTATCTTTTAGACTGATCTTATAGCTATATGTATTTGGTGTTTAAATGTGCCTATGAATTGATGGTGATTTCCTAAAATTATATTTTAAGGCAAAATGAAATCCTATAGGTTCTTGTTCCTCAACACTAATTTTTCTTTTCTCATCAATCAACAAAATTGCCCAAAAGAAGTATAAATCACATAAGTAATTTTAAGTTAGCATATTTAAAAAGTAAAAAATATGAGTATATGTTCAAGTGGCATCCACTTCAGTATAAATGCTTCAAACTTATCATTCTTAATAGCTGAGTAATACTCCATTATATAGAAATACCACATCTTTTTCAACCATTCCTCATGTGATGGACATCTTGGTTGTTTCCAAGATTTTGCTATCACACATTGTGCTTCTATAAACATAGGTACACATATGATACAATGTATCCAGATCCTTTGGGAAAATTCCCAGTAGGGGGATAGCCGGCTTCAATGGGATTTCTAGTCCTACTCTTTTGATATACTCATAAGTGAAATAAACCAGACACACATGTGTAAATATTGTATAGTCTCCCTAGTATAACAAGTGAAAAGCAGAAATACAAAAGGAAACGTACAACAACTAAAATCAATTGAGTCAGATAAGGCAAAGTGAATGGCATATGCTGCAGGATACTAATCTGCTTT
Organism: Ctenomys sociabilis; assembly: GCA_004027165.1. Taxonomy (NCBI): domain Eukaryota; kingdom Metazoa; phylum Chordata; class Mammalia; order Rodentia; family Ctenomyidae; genus Ctenomys; species Ctenomys sociabilis. The sequence goes on from PVKA01019165.1 coordinate 5,581, forward strand.
TCTTCTGGATGGTTAACAACCTGAGATCCCATGTCAGAGTTGGAGAAATAGAAGAGCCACAAAGCCAGCCAACATTTTGGCCCTAGCCTTTCAAGGTCAGCGAAGACTCAGGACATAGGAGAACCTGTATGGCAACATCATGAAACTCAGGTGAGCTCCAAATTTTCTGAACAAGGAGATTATGGAGCCACAGAGGAAAGAGATTGAAGTTCTATAGTGTGCCTGGGGAGAGTCACATGAAGAGAAAACTTTCTCTCAAGCTCTCATGGAGAGCAAATTGGTCAAGCATTGGCCATGACTCATCCACATGGATGACACAAAGGATCTACAGAATAATATACAGGACTACAATATAAACCCTGAGAGGACTTCACTGACCACATAAGAAATATAAAGTTCATGTGTTGGTATATAAGTCTTGATCTATCTAGGTCTTAACCATCCAGCAGAAAAGTATAAAAATGAAGTATACATCGTGGGGCCATAATATTAAGCTGATGTGTAAATGGCTATGGTCGACAACTTCTTTGAATAACTCACTATGGTTGTGGAATGCTGGACTGTGTTGGATTGTGCTGTCGAGTTCAAGCACCTAAGTTAGTTGAATGACAATAGAGTGCCCACCTTAGACAGGAGTAGACAAAGGAAGGGGTATAGAAAGAAAAAATCATGATATGTGTGTGTATAGACAGTACAGTTGGGATAGATAACGCTGTGCTTCTACAAAATTCTATGAGAGGCAAGATTTGCACTAATGGTGGTTGGACAGAATATTATGTCGGCTTCTAGTACTAGTGTCATCCACTAGGAAAATAATTATTGAATTTTTGATATAATTCAGGTATAAAAAATAAGATAAGTAAGCAGCTACACTCTTAATTTACTGATAAGAGACATCTGCTAAAATAATATCTGTAAATATATCATGTATGCACCTTGTACAATACCAAAACATTATGAAAACAGTTTGCAATGTATTAACTTATTGAATCTGTCTTGTTAAGTTGTCTTGAAACTGTCTGATTGACATTTGTAGTTCAATAAAATAAAAAATAAATAAAGTAAAAAATAGATTGGTGGATTAATTTTAGTGATCTATTTTATTTATCCCAGTGTAACCAAAACATTACCATTTCAATATATAATCAATAAAAAACAATTTATGTAATACTTATGTTTGAACCCAGGGCCTCATGCATATTAAGCAAGTACTCCACCACTAAGCTACTTCACAACAATTTTTAATTTTAATTTTTAAGTTTTGACATACAGTTTCCTTTAAGTTACACAGGTTGGCCTCAAACTCACAGTTATCCTGCCTCAGCTTCATAAGTGTCTGGGATTATTGCTAGTGTGTGTCACCACACATGGATAAAACAATTCATAAGATACTTCGCTTTTTAAAAGATATCTTCTTTGGAAGGACCAGATTTGGTAGGAACTAATTTCTTCAAAGGTGTTAGACATTCAGCTGATGAAAAACAAGAAAGCCAGATAGATCCCAGATAGTTTATTGTAAAGACAACAAAAACAAGCCTAGTGCACCCGATAGCTCCCTGAGTTCCCTGCCACACAGGACATCACTCAGATGAAAGGGCCTGGATGACATACAACATCGGACCTGTTGGTGTGTAACCAACGCTGTGCTGCAGCATTTTATGGCATACTTTCCGTGCATGGCAGCAACACAGCCCTATACCTTAGGGAAATGAGGGAGGCAGACAAGAAACTGCCTCACAGAGGCCTGCCTCTAGATGGGAAGGTGAAATAAACAGGCTTGTCGTTACTAAGCACAAGACTGCCTGTCTTCATGTTTTGGAACGATCACAGTGTGTTCCGCCAAGACCTGAGGCAGCTCACAGTTGAGTCTTGCTTGTGCAGACAGTGTAGGATCATCACGGTCCTGACACCGTGTAGTTTTCCTATAAAAATTCAGTGTCTGTTTTATAATTATGGAATATCTCAGTTTGGCCTAACCATGCATCAGATACTCAATAACTATACATTGCTAATGGATACCATATCACAGAGTGCAGCTCTCTAACATGCCGAAGTCAGAATCACCAAGCCATAGCAAAAGAAAACTTCCTGAGGTATCAGAGGGAATATGTACCCATGTGTGTACGCATGAGCCTATGTGCACATTGGGGATGGGATGGAATTACAGCAGTAAAAGCCATTTGATGAGGAATATGATGAAGCAGTTTTCCTAGGCTACATTTAGAAGTGGCAGCAGAGGGAATGGAAGGGCATTGAAGATACTTCTGCTTGCCTTTTCTCTTCCTTTAACTGCCCTGCTCCCCTTGTCTCTCAGCGAAGCTCTGCATGCTCAGTCTGTCGTATCAGTTAGAGGCTACATGTGGACTCTCCTCCCTCCCTCCTGAATGCTACCCTCACTGGCCTGTCTCTCAAGAAGGTTACTTTTTTATCTGTTTATGCCCCAGATCTCTCTGCCTTCTTTTATCTGGAAAGGCCTTCGTTGCAAATTTTCTGCTTTTCCACTTTATCCTTCAGATAATTCCTTTCCCTGGTCTCTTTGTTCTCTCAACTTTTAGTTTCTGGGATTCCGAGAAACAAATGTATCTGTTATCTTGCTTTTGAAGCTCTTAACTCCTCTCCTAATCTTGGCTTTATTTTGTTTGAACAGGCCTCTTTCTCTCAGTCCTGTTTCTTCCCTTGCATTGCCCCCAGCATTTTTGCTGTCTTCATTCTGCATTTCCAGTGGCTGCCCCTATGTACTGACTTCTTCTTCTTTATCCATGGCAAAATTATGACCTGGACTTCAGCACTAAAAGTGGTATCCCAGAACTCAGGAGACTGAGGCAGCAGTATCACTGGAAGTTCGAGGTCAGCCTGGGCTACAAATTGAGTTCAAAGCCAGCCTGAATTGCAGCGCAAGACCTAGTCTCATAAAGACAAATAAAAGACAAAAATAAATAAGAAAAGCAGGAAAAATAAATAAATAAAAGTGGTGCAGAAGCCTGGTGCAGTGGTACACACCTGTAATCCCATCACATTAGGAAACTGAAGCAAAGAAGTGTGAGTTCAGATCGGCCAATGTAGTGACATTTTGAGATCCTGACTCAAAATAATGAAGAGGGTTGGCTGTTCAATACCCAGTATCAAACCCCCAACAAAGTGGTGCAGAGAACATGTAAATACATCTTCTAGAGCAGCACCAACTTTTGTCAATTGAGACTAGACCTGGGATTAGGTGGGCTATTTCCAAAAACACAAAGTTGTCTCTTGGTAATTAGCATTATCATCTTTGATTTACAAATGAGGAAATAGAGGCTCTAAGAGGTGTAAGGACTTTTCAACTCTTTTCTAAGGATCTCAGCCTTATTTTTTTTTATACCACAGTGTGACAGCTCAGTCCAAATAATGAAGATGCATTTATATTGCTTCTCTGTACCTCTTCTCTCCAAATCCCATTGTGGTATGATTATGTGCTGATTTGCTTAGTTCATTCAAGTTATTCTAGGAACTCTTTGGAAGAATGCTTCAGTACTAATAGCATCTTGTTTTCCCTAATCAAAGTGCTATGGTCTAAATATGTCTCCCCCTAAATTCATGCTGAGGAATCCTCTGCCATGCGGTGGTTTCAATAGGTGATGTAATTAGGTCATGAGACTTACCTGCATGAATGGGACAATTGCCCCTATAAGCCTGAGATAATTTGTCCATTCTGCCATGTGAGAGCTTAGCAATAAGAAACCACCTGTGAAGCAGACAGAGTCACCAGAGAGTGCATCTCCTGGCACCTTGATCTTCGATTTCCAAGCCTCCAGAATTGTGACCAATAAATTTCTATTACTTTTTTTTTTTGGCAGAACCAGGGATTGAACTCAGGCCCTTGTACTTGCCAGGAAATCTATTGCTTATTAATTACCCAGCAGTCTGAATGGACCAAGACATAGAGTTCATTGCTTGTTTCCTCTTAGATTTGAGTATGTTCATTGTAAAGGCAGTTTCATAAATAGACAGCAATTAGAGGGTGTGGGCTTAGCTAAATGGTAAGCACTTGCCTACCATTCTTTTGTCAATTAAGACTAGACCTGGGATTAGGTGTAAAAGGCCTTGGTTGGATTTTCAACACTGCCAAAAAAAGTTTGACAACAACCTGCTTTAAAATAATTTATTCATTGCTTAAGTAACACAAAACAGAAAACTGTAATACAGCTTAAAAGAAAAATTATTAAAATGATCCAGTTGTTAAAGAAATGTCTATAGGCATTAAAGCTATCTGGTTTTTCCTAAACTGTTGTGATGGGGATTAGGATGAGGAGGCTCAGAATAATAACAGCTCAGAATTTTTCAACTCTCTTCTAACTGTTCTCTTCATGAATGATGATAACTGAACAAAGGTAAGCAGCAGCAAAAAATCATCCCTGAGCAAGAAAGCAGCCTTATTACCTGAATAAAAATAGGTTATAAACTATTACTAACTGCTCTAAGGCACTTAAATGCATTCTGGCAGGTCCTAGTTCATCACAGAAATGAATTGCTATTTTCTATGTTGTAGGAAACACTTAAAACAATCTAAAATGGTTTGGAAAGTCAAAATATTTACAAACCAGTAGTATGGGCTTTGAGCCTACAATGTCTGCCTTTGGCAAGCATGGCTGAGTCACCGGATGGTACCTCAGCAAAAAGCAAGTTATGAAATTGTAAAATTGACAAAGAAAAGCAGAATTCATCACTGAATGGGGTCTTTAAATCTACTACTTTTTTAGTACTATTTTCTCAAGGATATGAATTCCTAATATGGTATCTCTAGCAAAAAGTTAAAAAGTTTATAGAGAAACAAATACAGTGCATGCAAGTGATGGGGCAAAAGTGTGCAAAACTTCATGTAGCCTTTAGTCAGGATAGTGGATCCAGAGTTGATGTGCCATCCTGAAAGCTCTCTTCACTTCCTCATGAAATGATTCAACTGTACCTGCAGGCAAGTGATCTGTAAGGAAGTGCAAAACATGAAAACTTAATCTGAACTCTTATGTTCTATATCACTTAAAATTTACTTATATGAAACAAAAAAAAACAATTGTCACTTGTCATTTACGCACTTATCTTAGCCTTAAAATATTCCAAAGAACAGTGCCATATTTAAGAAAGCATATAAAACATTATGGCTGTGATTTTGTATTTTTTCATGTGAAACCTCTAAAAGGAAGGGTTAAAATAGAATGTTTTAAAAAACTGAATATGCTTTCAGTTTAAAAAAAAAAATCTAAGTTTCTACTGGGCATGGTGGTACACACCTGTAATTCCAGCTCTCAGGAAACTGAGGTAGAAGGATTGCCACAAATTTGAGGGCAGCTTGGGCTACACAGTGAGCTCAAGGCAAACCTGTACTGTGTAGTGAGACTATGAAAAAACGTCAGTCTTGCCTGCTAGACTATTAGCTCCATGAAGACAAGGATTAGATTTGTCTTTTTCAACATGACATCCTGTGGTTTTCACTCCACAGACACTCAATAGCTGTTGAGTGAGTAAATTTAAAAAAAGACTGATCTACCCCACTACTCTCTTTTATTTATTTAATGTTTTGTCTTTTTTTTTTGGCAGCATCATCCTATAGTTTTTCTACTACTATTTCTGTGAGAGAACAGCCAGAAATTAGGGGCTGAATAAGGTATTCTTTATAGCAGATGTTTTCTGGTTGATTTAAAAATATTATTTCTTACCTCACCATGTGTATCTTTTTCCTCTATCTTAAGATTCGCCAGCACACACTTTAAATGATTCTAGAAAGCAAATCGTTTAAGAAGATTAATTCTGAGAAAGGAAAAACCAAAGAAGACATAATTTGTCAAATAATATGAAATATAATTTGAAATATAAGAAAACTGTCAGTCACTATTTAAATGTACTAGAGTATAAAAATCCTACTAATTATGACTATATTTTATGTTATGCACTTTACACAGTATTTTTTATTGCCCTAAAATAAATGGTAGGAATGTCTTCATGCTACTTACTTCTAATTTAATAAAAATCCTTTGGCTATAATAACCTTTTTAAAAGGTTAAAAAGTGGGCTTAGGGGTTGGCGAGATAGCTCAGCAGACTAAAACACCTGCTTAGGCAAGCTTAGGCAAGGTCAGGGAAAGTAGTTTGATCCCCAGTACCACATGTTACACAAGCCCCACCCCCAGGAAGCACTAAGTCAGCCACAGAGTCCAGGCATAGTGGTACATGCCTGTAATCCCAGTGCTGGGGAGGATCACTATGAGTCTAAGCTGCATAGTGAGACCCTGCAACAACCAAATACATTTTTAAAAAACAGAATTGTATATACGAAAAAGCTGGCTTGGAACCTAGCCCTTGTTCTTCCTTGATTTCCCCACACTACTGTAAAATGTTACTGCTCTTCACTAATGCTACATGCAACAATAGCCACAGTAATACCAATATCTTTATCTTCAAAATGTATCAATATCTATTATCTTTGCTTATTCCAAAGGGCAATTCCCACAGTAAATGTAGCACTATGTCAAGTTGCTCCCCTTTGATAACCACTGCTCTGCAGAAAAGAAAATTTGACAAAAATGTCCCCAGATGCTTCACTCTGTAGGGTTAAATTAACACTTTCTCAGAGAACTCTACCTTGTAGGGAATAAACATGGCTTAAACATACATTTTCCTTTTGTTGAAGTTCTTTTTCTTTATAGCAGTCTTATACATAAGCACTCTGAAAACCTGTACTGCAGATAAGAAAAACAATCCAGAGAGAACAGACTCCATCCCTTTTAATTTATCTATCCCCACAAACTAAAAGCTCTAGCTGTTTGCAACTACAAACTGCAGTATTTGCACTATTCTTCCATTCACTTCTATGGGTTGAAGAATGACAAAGAGTATCCCAGCCTACAATCTTCATTTAAAACAAAAGAATAAATCTGTGATCAGACTTCTAACCTAGAGTTCTTGCTGGTGAGAAATTCAGAACAGTGCTGCTGCCTGCTTTTCAACAGAGCTGAACAGAAACTAATAGGCAGTACTGCTATTCATAACATAGTCCTTATACAAACACACTCTAAAAATTAGTACTGCAGATAGGCAGCCATTGAGCGGGACACTGCCATATTCCATTCCATATATGTAGATAATACCCAAACTTTGAGAGCTTTAGCTATGAAGTTTTAAACTTCACTTTATCATTTCTTCTAATGACTTCAATGGGCAAACTAAAATATGATCCTCCATTTAAAACAGCAGAAAATATCTGTGATGTAAGTTATACCTCTAACCTAGAAATCAGCCTAGTGAGACATTCAGTACACTGCAACCTCCTGCTTTTCAACAGAGCTGAGTAACATAGTCAATGTATAGAGCCATTATATTCATTTACTTGGAAAATAAGGGCAGGCCAAATAGCTCAGTGTATTAAAGTGCCTGCTTAGGCAGATGCAAGGGCCCAGAGTACCATCCCTGGGCTTGCCGTGCTGGACCCACCCCCGGGGGCGTACTGAGCTGATAATTGAGACGGGGCATGCTGGTGCATGGCTGTAATCCCAACTCTTGGGAGGCTGTAAACAGTCGGATCACTACAAGTCCAATCTAGCAGTGAGACCCTAAACACCTTGTAGACCCTTGCTTAAAAATACAAAAAAAGAGGAAAATAACTGTTTCAGATAGACATTTCAGATAACAGAGCCAGATTCCAAATCTTGTATCTATATTTACTCTACATGCAAACACTGAGAGCTCTAGTACTTTGCAGTTCCAAACTGCACTTTATACATTATTCTACCATTCACTTCTATGGGTAAATGAATGCCAAGGAAAATCCAAGGCTGAGCACTTTGTTTAAAAAAGCAGAACAAATTTGTGATATTAGACTTATATCGTAGAGTGCATCTAGTGAGCCATTCAGAATACTGCTGCCTCTGGCTTTTCTTTTCTTTTTAATTGTTTTAAATTTATTTTTATTAGTATGTGTTTGCCATTCATCATGATCACATTCATCATAGGTGATTTGTATCTGTACAAAAGGTTTTAAGTTTTTTCTCCTTCTCGTCAACCCTTCTTCCCCTCCCCATTTACGAAAGCTTTGTTTTCATTCTTTCCCTCCCATTCTGTTTTCACAGCCATCTTCTGTTCCTTTCCTTCTGCCCTCCATACTTCGTTTCCCTTGTTGTTTGAACATGTGCCTCTTACTTCCCGATATCTATCTTTTGTTTTGCTATTTACCTTTTGGGTTTCTCACACAAGAGAAACTGTGATATTTAATCTTGTTTATCTAGTTTACTTCACTAAATCATTGAAGGTCTTAAACATGTATTACTAAAAATAAGCCAGATGTTTATTCTTGTTCAAGTATGCATCATAAAATTTGAAATTAATTAACTCCTTGAACTGAACTAAATATATTTTGGTACGAATAATAGGTTTCACACTGTGTCTTAGTATTCACTGTAGTCCTTGGAAAATTGCTGAAACATCCTTGACTTTCAACTCTTTTTTTATGAAGTAGTAATAGTAACTGTATTTATTTTAGGAATTCACAGATGAAATGAGATTATGCATAATTCTTTATGTGCTGTTTGCAGAGTAAATCCCCAATATTGGCAATTATGATTTTAAATCATCTGGTCCACCCACAAAAAAGTTTGTATTACATGTTCAAAATTATTCAGGTACAATAAGGCTGAACTATTTTTTATTGAAGGCTTGTAAGAAGTAATGGGGCTCATAAATGAATAAGAATACTGCATAGAGATGACTTAAGAAACACAAAGATGGGGGCCAGGGAGATGGCTCAGTGGAATAAGTGCTTCCCTGACAAGCTCAAGGGCCTGAGTTCAGTCTGCGGTTCCACCAAAAAAAAAAGAGAAAGATGAATGTTTGAAAGTACAATATCAGGGGGCCGGAGAGATAGCTCAGTAGAATAAGTGCTTGCCTGGCAAGCACAGGGTCCGGAGCTCAATCCCCAGGACCACAAAAAAATTCACAGATGAAAGTAAAATATCAGTATTTCCTTGTATCAGCCAACAAGAACTTACCCTGAGGGCCAGGTTTTCCACTTTTCTGATAATGTTCCTCTGTATTTCTGCTTTCTTATGAATCTTCTGGATCTTCCTCTCCTTAAAATGAATATTTTTCTGAATTTCTGCAACTAAAGAGATAGAGAGAGGCTTATGTATGGAGTAACAGCTTAAACTGATGGACTGGTCACCAAGTCAAGTAAACGTCTACATCTGAGTAAGAACTTCACATATATAGCTTTGCATTCAGTGTGTTTAGGCTTGGTCTTTAGCACTGCCACCTCCCACATCACATCTGTGTGTCTTTCCCTCTGACTTACCTACTGACCTGGCACGTTCCTTTGTCTTACACTGACTATATTCAATAATCTTGGCCTTCAGCTCCCTTTTCAGAACCTCTTCAAAGCCACTGTCATCCTCCTCGTCCTCTCCCTCCTCATCGTCCTCCTCATCGTCATCGTCGTCCTCCTTCTCACTCTCATCCTTGTCAGAGTGAGCATTACTTCTAGAATCATGGAAAGTATCTCGAAGCACATCCTTCTCTATTGGTTTTAAATAAGAGGAAAGTGAAATGAGTGTAGTTCTTTCTGCAAATAGTACCCATTTCAGAAACCAATATATTTTTTGCTCTCAAAGTGACTGGATAACCAGTAAATTCTATAAATCATTTTTCTTACAGGAACATTATTCTCTTCATGAAACAAGGATAGTAAATACAAAATACTGACATTCATTCACTTACTCAATGGTCAAGACATCTAGAGATTCTAAGGATCTATATGAAATTGAATAGAAGGATAGTTAGGAAATTAAAGGATTTTATTTATTTATTCATTTGTTTGTTTTTGGTGTTGAGGACCAAACCCAGGGCTTCCAGTTTGCTAGGCAAGCATTCTATTGCTTATTTATTTATTTATTTATTTTTGGTGCTGGAGATTGAATTTGGGACCTTGCACTTGCCAGGCAGGTGCTTATTCCTCTGAGCTATCTCCCTAGCCCCTTACATGAGAAATTATAATTTCAATATAAAGCCCTTATAGTACTAGGGGCCAGTAAAAGGGAAGAAAGGCAATGTCATCCTTTTTCTGCTATTGACTTATGTGTCAATGGAGAATGATCTTTGACATTCAGTCAACACTTGGTCCATCTAAAGCCTCTACTCTGCCTTTACTCAAGCACCTGATGAGGTATCACCTTGCTTGGAAGCATTCATTACTGAGGGAAATGGTGAGCTTGGAATGTGGCCTTGACGTTCTATTTCCTTGGTTTCTTCATCAGCAATGACTTCCCATCCTGAAAGGAGGGAGCTGTTAAGGAAAATGCAAAAGGAAAGGAGAAGGCATAGCTGAATGGGAAGAGATTTTTTGGCTAAAATTTCTTTTTAGTTAAGTATAATTTTTGGTCATTTGTATCTATTCCTAATGTGGAGAAGTACCTTACATTGAATTATGCAAGTAAGTAATGTCTATTATAGGTATTTACTGTTCCTAGCTAGAAAGTTACATTTCTAAAAAAAAATCTCAATTTCTACACATCCAAATTGGCACACCAATACCAGAAGTAAAGTTTTTCAGTGCATACATCTGGAGTGGAGCAGGCTACATAGAAAATATCTGGTACAAAGGATACGGGCACTGACAGCTTCAGAATCTGAACACAGCAATCTCTTCACTTCCTTTTCCACATCTGGAGATTCCATGTACTAAAGCAAAGTGTGAGAAGAAATATCAGTAATGCCATTTAACACATTACATATTGCAGGAATCCCCTTTTCCTACATACGAATAAGTTCAAATAATTAGGCCCCATTAGTTGCTTATCCAATCAAAGTTCTACTTTAAGTAGTGCAATTTATGGAAGAATATTTAGCTATGGTCTATATTTATATACTTCACTTTTTTTCCCAATTAAATTACTTGAGACATTTAATCTTTTTGTTGTGCAGTTCTATGATAAAAGCCTCTTTGAAAGGTTAAATTCTTAGATCTCAATTATTATTTGCCATGATTTATATTGACAAAAAGCTATCATACCTTATCACTTATGCAGATGCAGTTTCATGGAAATATGTAAATTCCCAGATTTCACTTCCCCATATCTTTATTATTACAGATACTCCTATGGAAAAACTCCATTTTAGCTAAATGTTATCCTTTGGGGCCGGCGAGACAGATCAGCAGTCTAAAGCCCCTGCTCAGGTAAAATTAGGCAAGCCTAAGGACCCCATTTCTATTCCTGGTATGGCAACACACAACTCTGCCCCAGAGCAGGCTGAGCCAGCTAAATTTTTTTTTTTTAAAAGTCTCCCTTCAATCCAGTTTTATATAATTATCTTCATAGTAACCAAGTCATCATGCCAAAAATTAAAATTAAACCTTGAGGGGAAAGGAGATCTTGTAAGGGTTGGGGAGGTAGCTTAGCTGCATAAGCACCTGCTTGACAAGTGCAAGACCCTGACTTTCTTCCCCGGTATCAAAACCAAAACAAAACAAAAAAGATCTTGCAAACAACTGCTGATAAAAGTAAATCCTGGCTCCTATTGAATCTATAAAATCGGAAAAAAGAGTAGATTGGAATATTGTATCTATTCTTCTAGAAATTGCTAGACAAAAAACAATGAATTCCTTTCTCAGTGAATTAAATCTAGTGTATGTGAATGGAAGTAGAGGTGAGAGTTGAGAAGGAAGACTCAGAAATAACTTTTATAATTCATTTCATTTGTTTGAAACTAATTAGCTATTAAAATACACTAAAAGCAAATAATGAAGTGTAATTGCTGTACTCTAGTAAATCTGATTTATTTAATTTGTTTGAAATCAATGAGCTATGAAATGAAACACAATAAACAAAAAAAGTGTTTTATGATGCTCTACTTCCATAAAACTTATAGAGCTCTACAGCTAGTATGGACTTAACTTTACATCCAGTAGGCATTCAATAGGTGCTGTTGATTGACAGAGCACAAAGCCAAGACAACATGTACATTAAAAAATTCAAAATAGTAAAAATGTCTATTTTTTGGTCTGTAATTTAAATATAATTCCTATCAAAAATCCAGCCATTTTAAGATGTAGACAAGCTCACTGTGAAATTTATATAGAAAGGTAAAAGTTCCAAAATGACTGAAACAGTCTTTTTTTGAGATAGGATCTCACTAAGCTTTTCAGGCTGGCCTTAACTCACTATGTAGTCCAAGTTTGCCTCAAACTCATGGCAATCGTTCTGCCCCAGCCTCGCAAGTGCTGGGATTGCACCCAGCCCTGCTAAAATAGTCTTGGCAAAGAAAATGAAGTGGGAGCAATCAATCTTATGATTTCAAGACTGAGCGCACTGTGGTATAAGTGGAGAGATTGACACATGGATCAGTGGAACAGAATAAAGATCCCAGAAATCAGCTTACAGAAACACATGCAAGCAAGTTTTGATGAAGGTGCAAAGACAATATAGTGGAGGAAGGAAAACAATGGTACTGGAGCAACCTGATATCTTTAAACAAAAAAAAATTAACTTGAACTAAGCTTTATGCTTTACTTACAAAATTAACTAAAATGAATTATGGATATTTTATATATATTAAACATAAAATATAAAATTTTCAGAAAGAGAAAATCTTCCAGATCTGCATAAGGCAGATTTCTTAAATTCAACTTAAAACTACAAATGAACAAAATCCTTAAAAGAAAAAAAATCATAAATTGGACCTCATAAAAACTAAAAACTTGTGCTGGGCATAGTTGCACACACCTGTAATCTCAGCCCTCAGGAGGCTGAGGCAGGAGAGTTGCAAAGTGCTTGAGAACAACCTGGTCTAGCAAGTTCGAGACCAGCCTGCACAACAGAGTGAGTCCTGTCTAAAACAAACAAAAAGAAAAGAAACCTAAACTGTTTTGATGGGCTTTTTTCCCTGTATTTAGTACAGGGTCTCATGAAGATTGGACTCATAGTGATTCTCCTGTTTGCAGCCTCCCAAGTGCTGGAATTACAGGTGTGCACCACCACACCCAGTCTCAATCATCTCAACATGACCTGGAGGCGGGGCCAGCATGGCATGCCTGGGATTGAACCCCAGCTGCTGTACTCTGCCTAAGCAGGTGCTGTAGTTCACTGAGCTATCAGGCTGGCCTTGTTTTTGAAAGATCTTGTGAACAAGATTAAAAAACAAACTATAGACTAGAAGATATTTTTAAAACATCTGACAAAACAGTAATATTTAGAATATGAAAAGAACTCTTAAGAGTTCTCAACAATAAAAAAGACATTTTAGAAGATGAGCAAAAGGCATGAAGAATTAACTTAAGCAGAGATAGATGTGATGTGATGTGATATGATATGATGATATGAGCTTATGACATGTTTAATATCATTAGGTATCAGAGAAATGCAAATTAATATTGCAATGAGATTAGTATACATTTATCACTGATGTAGTGATAGAATGTAGTGATACAATGGATAAAATAAAAAGTAGTGACAACATTTAATGCTGCTTAGGAGGTAAATAGCCTAAATCACTTATATATTATTGGTTTTTTATAAAAAAAATAATATATAATTGTTTTTCTATTTATCAGTTTTTTATAAAGCTCACATAACTAGCATACAATTCAGTAATTGTATTTGTGGGCATTTATCCTAGACAAATGAAGAGTTAGTTCACTTAAAACTTGTTTACAACTTTATTTATAATAGTCAAAAACTAGAAACAATGGGACAGCAAGATAGCTCAGTGGACTAAGAGCCTTCTTAGGCAAGTGCAGGAACCAGGGTTAGATCCCTGGCACCACATGCCATGCCAGCCTTGCCCCTGGGCATGCTGAGCTGCCCACCAAGACATAGAGTGGTGGCACTTGTCTGTAATTCCAGTGCTGGTGAGGCTCAAAATTTGTCTCACTATGAATCCAAGCTGCATAGTGAGACACTGTACCAAATACACAAAAAAACTAGAAAAAAACCAGGTGCTCTTTAATGAATGCTGAGTTAAATCATTACATTCATACCATGGAATATGACTCCACAATTTAAAAAAGGAGCAAGCTATTGACATGAGGAAAACTTTGCATGAATCTTGAAGAAATTATGCTGAGTGTAGAAAGAAGTAATCTGAGACTTTGTAAGCTATCATATAACATCTTACAAATGACAAAATTATAGAGGTGGAGAACAAATTAATGATTACTAGGTATTAAGGACTAGGGGTGTGAACAGAGGTGTATAAAAGAGCAGGATAAAAAAATCATTGTAGTGATTCAGGATAGTATCCTGAATGTGTAAATGAATACATGAACTTATATCTGGTATAAAACTGCACAGACCCATACACACACACACACACACACAAATAAATGATTTGAATAAGTTCGGTGAATTCTAATGATGTCAATTTCCTATTTGTAGTATTGCACTGTAGTTTTGCAAAATCTTATAAGGGGTACAGAGTGTCGTTTAGTTCTTAAACTGCATGTGACTGTATAAATATTTCAAAATGAAAAGCTTAATTGAACAAAGCAGCTGAACCATAGTACTTTTGTAGTTTGCCCAAGTTTTTACAAACCTGCAGTAAAGTTAGGAACATAAGCATAATTCCCAGTTCTCAGGTTCTAGATGGGTTCACTTTAAAACTAGATCTTATCATTGAAAACTGAAAGTACGAACAGAAGTTTCAGAGTCGTGATCCTTGAAAATCCCATGACAGAACCCATACCCTCAAAGATCTGGTCTGTTTTGTTTCAATGCTGTATTCCCAACTCACACTCAACAAATGTTTACTGAACATATAAATGAACAAACAAATTAACTCCCAACTGACTCTCTGTCCTTTCCATTCGTGATACTCTTCAAATCCACCAAATACACAAATATGAGACTAACCTTTTGTTTTACTTTCCGGAACCTTTTCTTTCGGACGTTCTTAAGTGGTGGAGTAACTAAAAACAAATACAACACAGTGAACCATACATGAGTGATGACAGTCAAATGTCTAACTGAATTTGATAAAGAGCCACTGGCTCAAGATATGTCTTCCTTTTTTTTTTTTTTTTTGTCTGTGTGTGTTTTAGGACAGGGTCTACAGGGTCTCACTCCATAGATCAGACTCATAGTGATCTTCTGTTTACAGCTTTCCAAGTGCTAGGATTATAGGCCAGCACCACCACACCCAGTCTCCAGCGCCGTCTTGTCTCAGTGCAAGCACTGAGGGCAGGACCAGCAGGCAGACCTGGGGATCTAACTCACAGCCCCTGCATCTGCCTAAGCAGGCACTTGGATATGCTGAGCTGGTTGGCAGGCCCTGCCTTTTAAAAGTATATACAAGCTGAAATGAACTAGGCAAGAGACCCTGATTCATAAGAAATTAGGATCAGCAGACAAATATAGTAGGCTATAATGAGCAATGGGCTGGTGACTTACTTCCATGCTTCCAGATATATTTTTTATCCACCTCTGTTTCATTATTCCCGGTTCCACTGAGATCAGCAGAGGCAACTGACTTTTCAGGAGAAGACTGGAGGTCATCAGCATCTCCGCACACAAGCATCTACATTTAGCAAAGACAAAGGCGCTAACTATAGTGATGAATCCTGAGTTATGGTCAGTCGCCACCAGAATCCTGGCATTTCCAGGAAAAAAAAAAAACAACGTATTATGTAATGTACATTCATATCACCTTATACTTCTCCCTCCTTCCCCTCTCTCTCTCCCTCCCTCCCTCCCTCTCTCCTTCCCTTTCCTCCCAACAGCACTGTATGTCAACTGTGAATTTTGAAACTACAGTCTTTACCACTGCAGAGAGGATATGCTGAAAAACACATATATCTTAACATTTTTATTTATAGAGGAAATAAGAAATCAACAGCAAAGATATAAGAAGCAATCTGTAAAACATTCAGAAGAAGATCCCAGATGCTCATTTTTCTACATTAATAAAAGCCACTATAAATAGCAAACAGGGAGCACTACAAGCCATTTGGATAAAATGTGGTAGTAAAAAGTTAAGGATCAAACACTGAACAAAAACATGGCATGATATTCCTGTGAAATTGATCTGGATATAAAAGTAGTAGGCGGCCATTCGAGTAGACAGTACTGAAAGAAAGAAAAAAAGGAAGGAAGAAGAAATTCCTCAAAGGATATAAGATCCAGAAAAAGAAAATTCATACCTGGGAAACATCTGCTGTTTTATAAAAGTTTTTTCTGTCAAAAGTTTTCAGACTTCCCACAACACAAGGCAAATCAACCAGCTTAGCAGATAGTGAGACCTTGTCTACCTCAACAGCTGCATGGCGTCCATCAGCTAAATAGGAGTAGAGAATATTAATGCTGACATTCAGAAATTGCAAAGCTTATATGCAGGAGACTACCAACTAAATAAAAATCTCATAGTGATATCTGAGCTTTTCATTACGTACACTGCAGTAATTATCACAAGTTGCATGATTCCTACTTCTTTTCCCCTTGAAAAAGATGTAACCTATTCAAGACTCTAAACTGTGAGTCCAAGGGCTGGGGAGATGGGTCAGTAGAATAAGTGCTTGCCTGGCAAGTGCAAGGCCCTGAGTTCAATCCTTGGTTCGACCAAAATAAATAAAGTAAACTGTGAGTCCATTGAGATACAGGCCATATTCTATTTTTTTTTTCATGTCTTTAACACTTAGTATACTACTCAGCATATAGAAATTCTTTAAATAAATGATTTCTCACTGGAGATGCAGCTTAGAGGCACAATGCCTGCCTCACAAACACAAGGTCCTCAGTTTTTTCTTACAGGCTTTCACAGTGAGCAAATTGGTCAAGCAATGGCTGTGACTCCTCCACATGGCTGACACTGACAAAGGATCTACAGAATGCGGTACAGAGTCACAGGATAAACCCTGCGGGGACTTGACTGACCTTATCAGATACAAAGGCTACATTTCTTGTTCTGTAGGTCTTGCTTTATCTTGGTCTTAACCATCCAGCATAAAAGTAGAAAAACAAGGTATAAAAAGTAAAGCCATATTAATATGCTGAGCTGTAAAAGGCTCTAGTCAACAACTTCTGTGGATAACCCACTACTATTGTGGACTGCTAGACTGTGCTGGAGTGTTTTGCTGAATTCAAGCACCTATAATAACTGAATGGCAATGGAATACTCATCTCTGACAGAACTAAACAAAAAAGGGATACAAAGGAAGGACCATTCTGTATTTGTATATACAGAACAGCAGCTACTTTCACGTAATTCTATGAGAATAAAGATTTGCACTAATAGTATTTGGACAGGATATCCTGTCTGCTTCTTGTACTATGGATAACCACAAGGAAGACAGCAATGTAAAAAGTATTATGGAAACTGCCCTATAAATTAGCTTTGAACAAAAATGATAGGTATACAGCTACATTCTCTTAATTCAATGAACAGAGGGATCTCTTCTAATAGTGTTTGTAAATAGAATATCATGTCTGCATCTTGTACAACAATTAATCACTAAGCCGGGCGTGGTGGCGCAGGCCTGTAATCCCAGCACTAGGGAGGCTGAGGCAGGAGGATTGTTGTGAGTTCGAGACCAGCCTGAGCTCCAAAGTGAGCTTAAGGCCAGCCTGAACTGCACAGTGAGACCCTGTCTAAAAAAAAAAAAAAAAAAAAAAAAAAACAACAATTAACCACTAAGAAAACAATATACAATGTATTAATTATTGAATCTGTCCTACTAATTTGATTTGAAACTACCTCATTGCTATTTGTTTTTCAATAAAATTATGGAAAATAAAAACAAGGTCCTGAGTTTGATTTCCAGTACAAAACAAAACAAAAAAAATTAAAAAATGATTGCTCAATGTATATTAACCACTTACGAGACAAGTCAATTTTTATTTTATCCTTCCTGGTGGCAAGTCCAGAGCGCATTATGCTCCTGACAGTAGAAGCATGTTCCTAAACAGAAGGTAAATTGAAAAATTAGTATTGTCCATTTAGCAGTTAATAGAATCCTCCCTTAAATGAAACCCATCTGTCCCAAATGTTAACAACAATGGAGCATGAGAAACTGCATTGTGTACCTCAAGGTAGGATGAAGCCAACTCTAATTTCATTATTTGCCTTTTAGTAGTTATCATTAGTGCCATCTACCAGTTCTACATTTCTGCCACTTAGTGCACCCCTTAAGGTATAGGCACTAAGGAAAAGCTTAGCCACAGTTCACCAGGCATATTCATTAGCCTTAATCAGACAAATACCTTTCTGAATGCTATCTATAACATACTATCCTAAATGATGCTTGAATCTAGTTCTCAGTTGGGGAAGATATTCAAACACAGTGTTAAGATATGCTTTAATAACTTTGCAGGGTGATAAATTTGCAGGAGATACGATGATAGTCATTTTTACCACCCCTTTTAAGAACACAAAGAATTTTAGAAGAGTATTGGCTATCCAATGACCAAGCTGCTAGTGCTCATGGTAAGTGGCTGGTCCTATCACTGTCACAGCCCTTTGGCCAGAAAATGAACCCACAGAATAGGTGATATGCACAGGACAAAAGAAATTGTGCTAGAAGGATACATACTAGAACTGGGCTGCTTAACAGAATATAATTGCTGAGAACGAATGTTCTGAATTTTTAATAGTTTGAAAAAGAAATGTTGGAAAATCGAAGCAGAAGTACATTTTTGGTCTGCAGATATTGCTCTGACATGCAAAGGTTTCTTACCAGAGGTAGACGCAATATAAACTGATTTTCAAGTTCATGAGGAGGTTCATCTTCGCTTTTACTAATGTCTTGTTTTTGAGTTTATGAAAAAAAGAAAACCAACAATTACCAAAAACTCCTCTTGCCCCCCCTGCTGACCACTTCTGGTAGAACTGGTTGACCACAAGTTCTTCACAAAAATCCTCGCTGGAATGATGTATGTACAGTTAAGCGATAACTTATTTGAGATACATTATTTCTAAAAGACACACTATATCCCTGCTAATACGTACAGATTTTGAAAGTCAATAGAAAATATATGGTGGAATTTGATGACAAAAGGACTTAAGAGATAATATGAAATGTGATTTAGTCTTAGTAAGATTCTTAGACTCTCATGTAAAGAAGGAAAATTCAACACATAGTGGTGGCACCCTAAGCAAACTAAGTGACCTCCTCAGGGGACAGTGCCAGCCTAAGGCAGAGCTAGCCCAGAAACCACTTGCGGGAATATTCTATGATGATTTAATGTAAACAAAAGCTTAATTTTCAATATTTCACTCACCTTAAGGAACTGATAGGAATTTAGAGAGCAAGCAGCTGATTGTGACTCTGGCAAGCACATCCAACCTTCGGCCTGACATTTTCCCTCATTTTTTGAGTGAAAAGAACTTGTCTTGAGCTACTTACATGTACATAAGTAATAAAGCTTCCTTTAAAAATATTTTGTTTATAACATTTAAAATTGAGGAGGGCAATGCACCACACGTTGGAGCTAGCATCACCAGCTCTCATCTACCTTGGGGAACAATTCAGAGTTCACTTCTCAAAGTGAACTAAATACCTAACTTAGAACTAAAACTTCAATTTAATTCATGCATTACTAACATTTTTGGCATTTGTTCTATTTACTTCACACTACATGGACTGCTTTAGGTCTTTTATTTCTTTTTTTTTTTTTTTTTTTTTTTTTTTTTTTGCAGAACCAGGGATTGAACTCAGACCCCTGTGCTTGCCAGGGAAGCACTTAATCCACTGAGCCATCTCCCTGGCCCTTTCATTTCATTTAATCCTCAAAACAACTACTTGCTTGAAATACCCCAAAAAGCTATTTTAAATGCACCTCAGATGTACCCTTTTATTTAAAAAACACACCTTCATGAAAGTGTATCATCCTCATCCAAGTTATTAGGATTTTTTGACAATATAAACATATATAATGATGGAATGCATAGTGATATTATGATGCATGTACATTGTGACATGATTGCAACAAGTTCACTCATCACTTATTCCTCCTAAGTGCAACTTTGTGCCTTTTGACCAACATGTGCCCATTCCCCACACTCACCAGCCTCTAGTAGCTACCACTCTACCCTTTGCTTCTATAAGTCTGATTATCTTAAATTCCACACATACAAGTGAGAACATGTAGGTTTTAAGAACATATGGACTTTGTCTCTTTGTGTCTGGCTTCTTTCACCTATCATAATGTCCTCCAGATTCATCCATGTTACAAATGGCAAAATTGTGCTTTGTAAAAGCCTGAATAGTATTTCACCTTGTATATACACCATTTTTTCTCCATTTATCCCCTGAAGAACACCTAGGCAGGATCTGTAAGCTGAATATTGCAAATAATGCTTCAATGAACATATGAGTGCAGATATCTCCTTGACATACTGATTTCAAGCCCTGAAGTGGGATTGTAAAACCTGAAGTTCATGGCTGGGGAGCTGGCTCAGTGGAATAAGCCAGCTGGCAAGCGCAAGGCATGAGTTCAATCCCTGGTTCTGCCAAAAAAATTCAAGTTCATCTTTATTTATTATCTTATTTTTCATTCACTTAGGTTGCATCTCCAGTGCTTTGTATTTTAGGTATAGGGGATCATACTTCTGATGATGCTTCTAGTCAAATATTGAAGATATATATATATAAATTTGATGAATTTTTTATGTTGTAACAACACTACCACATACACCAAGTTTCAAGATCTTTTATCTAAACTTAAAGTGAAAGTTTTCAGTTAATGTGGTTGTCGATAGTCTGTAAACCGTTAACTGGGATTTTAAATTTGAACCTGAATCTCACTTAAAATCATGGGCTTCTTCTGATACACAGAACTATGTCTGGGACCCTATTCAGGTGAAATTATTCGCTAGTCATGAAATAAACGTTTTAGCGTAACTTTAGGAAGTATCAGAAAGGTATAGAAAGCACAAAGAAATCAGCAGTGAAAAACACACAAGATGTAGGTAGCTGGTGCATTATTTGTGGGGGTTATTTCTCCTCTTTTTTTCCTTAGAAGTAAATATGTACATACACATACATATATAAATATAAGAGTGACAAATAAATATAAGAATGTAAACGAAATAAAGACTCTTGGGGCTGGGCACATTGCTTAACCACAGAAAACAGGCAACACTTCAAGCCAGGAGCAGAAGCACAGATTCCTTGAAGTAGCTGCTAAGCAAGATTTTTATCAGATCAATAGTGACTTTTAGAGTTCTCAGCAGACTCGGGACGGGGCATTTTGTTCATTTCAGTGCCTTTCTGGCAACTCCTTGTTTATGGAAGAAAGAAAAAAAAAAAAAAACAGAAGAACTGAAACTGTCTCAAAGAAGTTCCTTGTAAATCACTCTAATCGAAGGTCCGGTGAGCAAGAAAGTGGAAATGAGTTTGAATTGTTGGGAAATTTTGTTATCTACATGTACCCGAAATCCTGGACGGTATTTACTGTGAGAAATACATACACTTTTGTCCCAGCTAGCACTATCTTTGATGCGTAATTAAATGAACAGGATCGCTCTCCAGCATTCACCCTTAACTCCCTGTCAGTTTACCAGAATTACAGTTGGAAATAAGCAGAAGGGAGCCTTGTAGCAGCGAGCTCCCGGAATCCCGAGTCAGGAGAAACCGCCGTCAGAGCGTGTTTTAAGTTCGTACTGGGAGCTGCAGTTTGGAGCAGCAACCCTGTTGTAGTCATTCTCTGTCCCCAGGAGAGAAGCTTCGACTCTGGAGCTTTATTTAGCCTGTTTCCCAGGAACTTCCCCAGCTCAGTGCGGTGGCCCCAGCTTCACATCTCGCCTGCAGGCGCGCCGAGGAGAGCGGCGAGGCGGCTGGCTGCTTGCGACCCCGTGCCCCGATGCCGCTCTTGGGCACACACCGGACTCACCCGCTCCTCCGCCGTCCCACTCCGCCTCGCTCCTCGCTGCGAGCTGGGTCCTGCGCATCGTCCAGGGGCGCTCCAGCCCGGTAGCAAGTGGGCTCCTGCTCTGACCGTGGCGGCGGCGAGCGGCTGAGCCACAGGTAGGAGCCCGAGCACCTCTCCGGCCCGCCCTTCCGCGGCCCGCCCCGGCCCGCCCCCCGGCCCGCACCGGTGGGCGCGGCTGCAGCCCCGAGACTCCGCGACGTGACGCTCTTCGGGGGCCGCCTCCCGCCTTAGGGCCAGCAGGGCCAGAGGCCATTGACAGCAGGAGCTGCGGCGTGCCTTGCGGTCACTCCCTACCCCCGCCCCCGCCGAGCGACTTGGCGCTGGCCTGGCCACCTAGGACGTCGCCCGGCACGCACCTCGCGGCAGGCCTCCTGTCGCCCCGCGTCCTTTTGCGGATGTTCACTTCTCATTTGGTACTTGTGGGTATGCCAATGCACTTAGAAGCAAGAGCCCCCAGAAGTGCCATCGCAAGTTACCACTCATTCTTACCTCAGAAATTACTAAAAATTTCAAACAAACTTTTAGCAGTTCACTTGTCCCACACGAAATCTTTGTCTTGAGGGAAAACAGCTTGAGGGAGCCGCCTACCTTCCCAGTCCAGCGGCTTTTCTGAGCTAGCAGTGGTGCTGTCGATATCTGCTGAGAAGGGGCCACTAAGAATGGCTAAACCTTGGTCCTCAGGAATGTCGGTGCCGCTGTCACAGGCGATTTCAGCACCATGGTCAACGGATATTTGTTGAGGCTCACAGCTCTTTAGTTCTTTTGTGGAGCCTACTGTGACATCATACCTTAAGGAGCTACTGACCTCTCCCTCAGCGCCCTCCATGGTCCACTAGACTGTGGGCTGCTGTATTAAAATGGCTTCCTTCCCGTGAGTCACGTGACCTGAGATTTTCCAGAACATTCTTTTAATGATATAAAAATAATCTTCTTTTTATAAGTACGCCAAATGTGGTGGTGTAGGGCCAGAGAGATAGCTCAGTGGAATAAACACTTCCCTGGCAAGCGCAAAGGCCTGAGTTCAATCCCCGGTTCTGCCAAAAGCAAAACAAATGTGGTGGTGTGCCTCCGTGAGTTGTGATGCTGAAGCACAACGATCGCCATGAGTTCAAACACTGCCTGAGCTACAAAGGTAGACCCTCTCTCCAATAAATAAATAGAGGCCAAGGAGATAGCTTGCAACATAAGCACCTGCCTGACAAGCGCAAGGACTCAGATTCGATGCCTGGCACTACATGACGCGTCAGCCACGGAGACTAGGTGTGGTGGCGCACACCTGTAATCCCAGCGCTAGGGAGATTGAGACAGGAGGATTACTGCAAGTCCAAGCTGCATAATGAGACTTTATATCAAATAAATATAATAAAATAATACATAATTTAAAAACAGTGATACTATTACAGACTTTATAGTATGTGTTAAAGGTCTTACTCATAAAGTCACTTCTGCCTAACACTGATCTTAATTATAAGGAGTTGTTTTGAGAAGCTGATTATTTCACGATCTTTTTGTTTCAATATGTGATTTGCTTTTTCATTCAGTCAAACTAGACTTATCAGAACTTTAGAACTAGGAAAAAAAATTGGATTTTTTTCTTCTTTTTCCTTTCTTTTTTCTGTCTTTTTCAAAGCAGTGGGGATTGAACCCAGGGCCTTCTCAGTAAGATACGTTGCAAGACCATTTTATTGCATTTTACTTCGTTTTGTTTTGTTTTATTTGAGACAGGGTCTCATTAAGTTGCTAAGTTGCCAGGGCTAGGTTTCAAATTGTGATCCTCCTGCCTCAGCCCCTCAGACTGCAGGAATTTCGGGCTTGCAGCACCACACCCAGCTTGTCCCTTTTTCAATCAATCCACTAGAACTGGCCCAGCAACCGACAGGACAGGATGTCAGTGGTGCAGCTGCCACCATGCCCTCTAGATGACTTTGTTCTGGAGTCAGCGCATCTTGGAGCACCAGATCCATCTGACCCACAGCGATGGTGCCACCAGGTCATCAACAACCTCCTCTACTACCAAACCAACTGCCTTGTCTGCTTTGGCTTCAGTCTCCCTCTAGCCAGGTACGTGCATCTGATGCACATCATCCTGAGTGCGCTGGCAGCGCTGATGGCCCTTGCCATGCTAGTGTGGGCCACCGAGACCTGCGCAGAAGTGAGATGCTGTACTGCAACCACCCTGCTGCTTGCTTAGCGACAGTGTTTACAATCGGCCTCCTCATTCTCTGGGTCATGGGCAGCACGTGCACCTTTCTGCTCAGCATCGCCGAGCCAGTGCTTCTGATTCTGGTGCATGCCTCCATTGACCTTCAAAACCTTAAAAATAAGATTAAGAACAAAATCGAAAGCATTGGTCTCAAACAGATGCCAACGGGGCTGCTACTAGAGATGCTAGAACAGGAACAGGAGGCTGGATCCTAAGGGCCTGGGACCTGCACCCAGGACCTGGAGAGCACCCCATCCACACCCCAACTCATATCCAGGACCTACAGCCTTTTTCCAGCCTTTATAATCACAGTCAAGAGCACCCCAGCCAGTCAAAAAGATTGGCAATCTGTGATTTCCACCCCGGTTTAAAATTAGGATATCATTCATTCCCAACCCCGTCCCCTTATCTAGGTACTAGTCTTACACAACCATGAACTTGGGACCCACATCCACTACAGCCTCAGACCTTGGGTTCAGTACTAGAGCATCTGTGGCCAGCCTCAAACTGTACTTACTTAAATTCTGGGACTCATTCTTCTTACATGTTCAGCACCAAAGCTGGAGCCTGGGACAAACCATTCTCACATCTTGAACCTTGCACCAAGGTTTTTCCAACCCCCCACCAGCTTCAAACCTAAGTGATGGCATTGTCAAATCTAGACCCCCCAGCTAAGTCCTCCCTCACCCGGATAGTCAGGTATCCTGAACCTGTTGAACCAGGTGACCCCAACCCTCACCAGTTCCAGTTGCCTTCAGGTGTTTAAAAGGTTTTACTCCTCCCCTAATGTTTCAGAGTGTCAAAGACCAAAGGGTGGAGTGTGAGGTAGCCCTAACTGGAAAAGGTGTAGTTGCATCAGTGTTGCTCCAACAATAAAGCTGCTGCATCTCTCAGGAAAGAAATCATCCACTGTCCTTTATTTTGATATTATGCCACAGAGCTACATTGAGGTTTGTAACAAAAACATAGACCAAAACACCAGTTGCACACTTACAGTATATTTTTTACAGTAGAATATTCTTGAAGACTCTATTTTTTTAAAGTCCTTTAATAGTAATTCAACCTGGCATGATGGTGCATGCCTATAATCCCAGCACTTGAGAGGATGAGGCAGGAGGATTACCGAGAGTTCAAGGCCAGCTTGCTCTACACAGAGAGTTCAAGGCCAGCCTAAATTACATAAAATTCTGTCTCAAAAAAATAGTAACTCAAAGGAAAATTCTGTCTTTGATAACTGAAGTAGCTAATTGTTTTGAATCATATGGACAATGTGAATGATGTGACTTTCTGGTGGTTCCTGAGAGACTGAAAACCAAAGTTGCAGCCCACTTCTAAAACATGGGAACTCTACTGGCATGTAGTGATCTTTTTCTGTTGTCCTAAATAGTTACAATCTTTCTCAATTTCCAAATTAATTTTATTTTGTGCAATAAATTACACTGAATGCCTTTGAAACCCCTTTTTAAATAAACAAATATAAATGGTAGGTAGATAAAAGTAGCACTCTGATGTAAGTACTTCAGGAAGCAACCCTTTAAATGGAGGAGGGGAGCACAGCACTGTTCCCTTATTGTCAATTATGCAGGCAATACTGAGACTTTGATCTACTAGCCTTTATTTGAAGCATTTAATAAATGCTTAAATTATGGTATTTCCAGAAAATGAGACCACAATTACCCTTGATAAACTTATAGTTTTGTTATACACACACACACACAGACACACACACACACACAATTTTTGATTATTACTATGTTATCTAGCCTCTTAAAGAAAAGGGGAAAGAAAAGTAAAAGAAATTAAAGAACAAGAATTATGGTTTCTCATGAAGTAATATAAAGTGTATATCTAAAAAACTATCTCATGGTCAGTTACACACAATGCTTTTTTGGTTGTGTTCTGTCATGCTGTTGTTTGTTTATAATAAGCTCTGCATTAGTAACTCAAGTAACTTCAGTTAAATACCAGGAAATCTTCTATGGTTAATAGCCAACATTCTTTGAGCACTTTTGTGTACTGAGGTTTTTACTAGTGCCTTGTGTGGTTATTTTTTTTTAAATTAGGGGCCAGGGAGATAGCTCAGTAGAATAAGTGCTTGCCTGGCAAGCACAAGAGCCTGAGATCAATCCCTGGTTCCACCAAAAAAAATCCCTTTTAACAGTGATAATTAACCTGTGATTTTAGTATGACTATTATACTGTTTCTTGAATTTCAGACTACTTATCTGAAGCCTAAAAAGAATAACTAACTCATTCAATGTTACCCACTTAGTAAATGATAGTGTCAATGTTTACTTTAAAGCCCAGCTCTATTTGATTCTCAATAGTATGTCTACATACTCAGATCTTTCATGCACAAATAGACATCCAGTTACCCTTAATTTTCAAGTAAACCAAGCCCCTGGCAACTTCTTTCTGTCTCTGAATTTTCCTAACCTAGGTATCTCATATATAGGTGGTACCATGAAATATTTGTCCTTTGTGTCTGGCTTCACTCACCTTAATGTTCTCAGACTTCATTCATGCTGTATCATGAATTAGAATTTCATTCATTTAAAAAGCTAAATAAAATTCCATCATATAGATATATTTCATTTATCCATCCAACTGCCAATGGACGTTCATTGTTCACATTCTGCTATTGTGAATGGTGGTAAGAATATTGGTGTAAAAATATGTTTGACTTCCTGCTTGCAATTCTTTGGGGTGTATACCTAGAAGTGGACTTGATAGATCTTATGTTAGTTCCATGTCTACCTTTCAAAGGAACCACGAAACTGTTTTCAGTAATGACTGTACCATTTTCCTTTCCCACCAACCTGAAAAAGTTCCAATTTCTTCACATCTCCAACGTTTGATTCTCCAACACTTGTTATTTTCCCTATTTTGTGAAATAATAGATATCCTAATGAGTACGTACCAGTTTCTTTGTTTCCATTTAGTTTTTGGTTTGGTTTTAGGGTTTTTAGTGCTATTTTCTTTTGCTTTGCTCTGTTTTTGAGACAGGGCTACTCTGTGCTGTTCAGGCAGGCCTAGAGCTCACTATGTGGCTCATTAGCCTTGAGCCCGCAGCAGGTGCTGGGATCACAAGCATGCACCACCACACCTGGCCTGTAGAGATTTGACAGTGTGGTTTTCACTCATATGTCGCTAGTATCCAGTGATGATAAGCATCTTTTCATGCACTGACTGGCCATTTGTCTACAGTAGTGCCCTCATACCTGAGATATTGCTTTATAAAGTTTCAATAACCTCCCAACAGCAGGCCAAAGATATTCAATGGAAAACTCCAGACATAAGCAAAGCATACATTTATTTACTTTTCATTGCATTGTGATTTTAATTATGTAATATAGTTCTCAAAGTCATATTTCCTCAAATATTTATCATTTTCCCATTTGGAAGCTCTCAGTATCCTTTATTCTAGCTTTTCAAATTTACAGCGCATTGCTGTCATCACTCTGCCATCTAGTGCTATATTAAAACTAATTATTCCCATCTGTCTGTTGAGCCACATTTGGTAATTCACTTTTGTGTTTACCTTACTTAATTCCCCATTTCATTCTTTTTTTTTTTTTTACAGAACCTGGGATTGAACTCAGGCCCTTGGGCTTGCCAGGGAAGCGCTTATCCCACTCAGCCATCTTCCCAGCCCCCCATTTCATTCTTTGTTGTCATAAATAAAATGATTTCATTCTTTTATGGCAATATAATATTGCATTCATATGTTTCTACCAAATTTTCCTGATCTGTTCAACACCTGATGGATAGGTGGATAGATTTCTTCAATGTCATATATGGTGCTAAAAAAACACAAGTAAGCTGATATGTGCTTAACATACTAATCTCATTTCCTTTGCATTTTATACCTGAAAGTTGGATTATTGGGTCATATGGTAGTCCCATTTTTAAATTTTGATTGACATTCATGTTATTTTTCATGATAGACATACTACTTTATGTACCATCCAATAGTGTGCAAAAGTTCCCTCTATACACATACCCTTCAAAACTTAGTTTTTATCTTTTTGGTAATGCCTGCTGTTTCTTCATTGAAATACTATCTCACTGTGGTTTTGTTAACATTTTCCTGATAACCAGTGATATCTTGCATATTTTCATGTACTTCAAATATTTATTTCAATGTCTTCTAATAAATGTCTATTTAAGTCCCTTCTTTCATTCTGAAAGTTATTCCTTTTTTAAAAAGTTATTGAAAAATGAATAATAATGAGACAGTTTCAAAACTGATTAGTAGGACAGTTTCAATAATTCATACATTGCATATTGTTGTCTCACTGGTTATTAATTATACAAGATGCAGACATGATATCCTGTCCACTAGTAGAACAAATCTTTTTATTCATTGAATTAAGAGAATGTAGCTGTATATCTATCCTATTTTGAATATACAGATACAAAATGGTCATTCATTTATATTCCCGTTTTTTTTTTTTTTTTTTTTTGTCAGAGAAGGGTATTCCATTGTCATTTAAATATTGGAAGTGCATGAACTCAGCAAAATATTCCAATACAGTTCACTACTCCATAATATTAGTGGGTTATCTGTAGGACTGGCAAAGTCAGAAGTTGTTGACTTTGGCGTTTTACAACTCAACATATTACTATGGCTTTACTTTTTATACTTTGTTTTTATACTTTTCTGCTGGATGCTTAAGACAAAGATAAAGCAAGATGTACATAACAATAAATGTAACTTTTCTATCTGATAAGGTCAGTCAAGTCCTCTCAGGATTTATCTTGTAACCTTATGCGGCAGTTTGTACATCCTTTGTCAGTGTCAGCCAGGTGGATGACTCATGGCCAGTGCATGACCAATTTGCTCTCTGTGAAAGCCTAAGAGAATGCTTTCTCTCCATGTGACTCCCCTAAGGCACACTACATCTTTGATCGCATTCCATTTGGCCCCATAATCTCCTTGATCAGTAAATTTGGGACACCACTGAGTTACAGGATGTTACATTATAGGTTCATCTATGTCCTGAGTCTTCACTGGCCTTGAAGGCCTAGGGCCAAATGTTGGCTGTCCTTGCAGCCCTCCCTTTTCTCTAATTTTTGCTCTGCAAACTTAGGTTGTTAACCTTCCAGAAGAGAAGCTTATTGTTACTACCCTACAACATATGCAGTTGGGTTTAACCTAACTATCTGTCTGAATATCAAACATCTTAGGCTTAACGTGGAACAGGTATTTTCCATCAAGTATTGATATGTTAAATTTTAAGTCCCTACAGAATGTGAATTTTTTTTAAAAAATATGAATAAACAATTACATGATTTTATGCAGCAATTTAGAAATCTAACCATATACAGCATTGTAGCAGGACAGTCTTGTGATTTTTTTTTTTTTTTTTTTGGTCTTTTTTGGCATTTAGTACCCTTTCTTTAAACAAACATTTACTGGAGAAACAGTATGGCAATAGTTTATATACCATGACAAACAGCACAAATTTAGAAGACCAGAATGATAGGCATTCCAAGCATGACTCTACCATTACACATTGCTATTCAGTGCAGTAGCTTAGTTCACAGGTATCAGCATGTATATTTAGTCAGGCTGAGAATTCTACCAATTAACTACTAGTTTCAAAAACCTGTTGATGTTTCTCAGGATCATTGCCTTACCCATCTTGTGTATATAAATGTATGGGCAAAGCATGTATTTAAATTGTGTGCTATTCTGAGTAGCATGGTCCCTCAGGATTTAACCTGAAACCCTATACCACACTTTGTAGATCCTTTGTCAATGTCAGCCTTGTGGGTGAGTCACAGCCATTGCTTGATCAATTTACTCTTTGTGAAAGACTGAGAGAATGTTTTTGCTCCATGTGACCCTCCTTAGGAACACTCTACATCATCGATCACATTCCTCTGTGGCCCTATAATCTTGATCAGAAAATTTGGGACACAACTGAGTTACATGATGTTAGAGTAAAGCTTCTCCAATGTCCTGAGTCTTCACTGACCTTGAAAGGGTAGGGCCAAAATGTTGGCTGTCCTTGCAGCTCTCCTTTTTCTCAAATGTTGGTTTGCAAACTTAGGTTGTTAACCTTCCAGAAGAGAAGCTTATTGTTACTATCCTACAACCTAGGCTGTTGAGCTTAACCATACTATCTATCTGAATATCAAACATCTTAGGCATAACATGGAATAGGTATTTTTCATCAATTATTGATATGTTAATCTTTAAGTCCCTACAGAATATGAAAAAAAGTAAATAATTAAAATATATTTAAAAATATGAATAAACAATTACATATTTTTGCACAGCAATTTAGAAATCTAACCATATACAGCATTGTAAAAGGACAGTCCTGCAGCACGCCTCTTCCGCTCTGCTGCCTTCATTCACCAGTCCCTTCCTTTTTAAACAAACATCTACCTGAGAGACAGCACAGCAGCAACTGGCATGTTATGACAGTAGCACATTTTCAGAGGACAAGAATGACAGGCACTCCAAGCATGACCCTACTCTTACACATTGCTATATTCAGTGCAGTTGCTTAGTTCACAGGTATCAACGTATATAGTTAGTCATGGTGAGAATCCTTCCAATTAACTGCTAGCTTAAAAAACCTGAAGATTCACAGGTTCATTGCCTTACCCATCTTGCAAATATAAATGTATGCCATTGCCCCTGTCACGTTTCGTTGATTTTTTTCCTTGCTCTCTCTTCATTGTACAATCCTCCAGTTCTCAATTTCCTTTTAATTGTACTGTACCTTTATATTTGTATTTTTTCTTTTGAGTAGGGAGACTATATGATATTTACACATGTGGGTCTGGTTTATTTGACTTATGAGTATATTTTCAAGTGGCATCCACGTAAATATGAAGGTTTTGAGTTCAACATTCTTTATAGCTGAATAATACTCCAATGTATAAAAATACAACATCTTTTTCATCCATTTCTCATGTGACCGGCATCTTGGTGGTTTCCATGATTTGGCTATCACTGATTGTGCTGCTATGAACACAGGTACTTCTTTCATCACATATCACTATGATATGACGTTTTCCATTCCTACAGGAAAATTCCCAGTAGGGGGATAGCTGGATTGAATGGGATTTCTAGTACTAATTTTTGGAGGAGTCTCCACACTGACCTCCACAATGGTTGTACCAGTCTGCATTCCCACCACCAGTGGAGAAGGGTTCCCTTTTCCCCACAGCCTCTCCAACATTTGTTGATTGTTGATTTATGATAGCCATTCTTTCTGGAGTGAGATTGTATCTCAGTGTTGTTTTAATTTGCATTTCACAGATGACTAACGATGTGGAGCATTTTTTCATATATTTATTCAGTTCTTTAATTTTGTCCTCTGCGAAGTGTGTGTTCATCTCAGATGCCCATTTCTGGACTGGATCTTTAAATTTAGAGGCCCTGATATTTATTAGTTCTTTATAAATTCTAGAGAGCAGACCTTTTTCTGAGTGCTTATGAGTTAAGATTTTTTTCCAAATTTGTGAGTTGTCTTTTCACTTTGTTGGTAATTTCTTTTGATGTGCAAAAATGTCTCAATAACAGATGGTCACAGTTATTAATTCTTTCTAGTGTTTCCCATGCGAATACATGTTTGTTCATGAACTCTTTGCCTACCGCTATGTCTTCAAGAGTTTATTCTAATTTCTTTTCCAGGAGACTGAGTGTCTCTGTTTTAACGTTAAAATTTTTAATCCATTTTGACTTTAGCTTACTGCATGGTGATAGAGCTTTGTCAAGTTTTAGTTTTCGACATGTGAAGAGCCAATTTTTCCAGCACCATTTGTTAAAGAGGCTATCTTTCTTCCAGTAAGCGTTTTTGGCCCCTTTGTCGAAGATCAAATGTTTCAGTGTCTTCGTAGTGGCCTGTGTATCTTCTAGTCTATTCCATTGGTCGTCACATCTATTTTCTTGCCAATACCATGCTGATTTTATCACAGTAGCCTTGTAGTATAATTTCAAATCAGGAATTGTAATGCTTCCTGACTTGAATCTGTTGGCCAGGATTGCCTTTGCCATTCTAGGTCATTTCTTGTTCCAAATAAATTGTAAAAATGATTTTTCTAGGCCTGGGAGGTATTTTGTTGGTAGTTTGATAGGGATTACATTGAATTTATACAACAATTTTGGGAGTATGTTCATCTTCACGATGTTGGTTCTTCCTATCCAGGAGCAGGGTATATCTTTCCATTTTCTGATCATCTATAATCTCTTTTTGCAGAGTACTATAACTTTCCATGAAAAGATCTTTAACTTCTTTAGTTAGATGAATTCCAAGATATTTCATTTTCTGCAGTGCTATTGTAAAAGCTATTGTTTCTATAGTTTCCTTCTCAGTGTGTTTGTTATCTGGGTAGAGAAATGCTATTGAGTTTTGAGTATTGACTTTGTATCCTGTTATGTTACTGAATTTGTGTATCAATTCGAGTAGCTTCTTGGTAGAGCTTTTTAGGTCTTCCAAGTAAAGTATCATGTCATCTGCACATGGTGATAATTTGACTTCTTTTTACCTATTCTGATTCCTTTTGTTTCTCCCTCTGATCTTATGGCTGTTGCTAATGATTCCAAAACTATATTGAATAAGAGTGGTGATAGAGGACATCCTTGTCTTGTACCAGATTTAAGAGTAAAAGATTTCAGTTTTTCCCCATTTAGAATTATATTAGCTTTTCGGTTGTCATAGATGGCTTATATCAAATTGAAGTAGAGGCCTTCTATTCCAATTTTCTGAAAGATTTTGAACATGAATGAGTTTTAGACTTTGTCAAAAGTCTTTTCTGCATCAATTGAGATGATCATGTGGTTTTTAGTTTTCACTCTATTGATATAGTGTATTACATTTATAGATTTGTGAATAGTGAACCATCCTTGCATCCCTGGGATGAATCCTACCTGGTCATAGTGTAGGATCTTCTTGATGATGTGCTAGGACTTTATTGAGGATTTTTGCATCTATGTTCATGAGGGAGAGTGGCCTGTAGTTCTCTTTTTTTAGTTGTGCCTTTCCCTGTTTTGGTATCAGTATAATACTTGTCTGCAGGAATGATTTTGGGAGAACTGTGTCCTTTTTCAATTTCATTGAAGAGTTTGTGGAGTGTAGGGGTTATATCTTCTGTAAATTTCTTGTAGAATTCAATTGTGAATCCACAGGACCTGGAGTTTTCTTTGTTGGCAAGCTTTTTATTATATTTCATATTTTGTTGGCTTTTATTGGTTTATTGAGAATTGGACTATCTTCTTGATTCAGTTTTGGTAATGTGTACCTTTGTAGGAATCTCTCCATTTCTTCTGTGTCTTCTATTCTCTAAGTGTAAAGATTCTCAAAGTACCTATTAATAATCTTCTGAATTTCCACTGGGTCTGTGGTGATTTTACCCTTTTCATTCATTATTGCTTGTATTTGAATTTTTTCTTTCCTCTTTTTGATGAGGTTAGCTAGTGGCTTATCAATTTTTTTTAGACTTTCAAAGAACCAGCGTTTTGATTCGTTGATTTGAACTGTTTTCTTCATCTCATTGAATTAATTTCTGCTCTAATCTTTATGATTTCTTCCCATCTTTGGGCTCTGGGTTTGGTTTGCTCTTCCTTTTCTAGATGTTAGAGATGTCGCAGTAGTGTATTTATTTGTTCCCATTCTGTTTTCCTAATGTGTGAGTTTATAGCTACTCACTTCCCTCAGAGAACTCCTTTCATTGCATCCCATAAATTCCAATAAGTTGTGTTCAAATTTTCCTTGAATTGTAGACACTGCTGAATTTATTGTTTAATTTCATCTGTATCCCATTGATTGCTGAGCAGGGTGTTGTTTAATTTCCATGGATTTGTGGAGTTTTTCTGGTTTCTTTTGTCATTTATTTCCAGTTTCATTGCACTGTCGTCAGACGATACGCATGGGATAATTTCTGTTTTTTCCATATACTTAAGCATGACCTATGGACCAGTATGTGGTCTATTTTAGAGAATGACACATATGCAGCTGAAAAAATGTGTATTCAGCTGTAGTTGGGTGGAAAAGTCTGTGTATGTCCACCAAGTCGATTTGTTCCAGGCTCTGGTTCAATTTTATTACTTCCTTTATAATTTTTTCTCTAGTTGACCTGTGTTTGTGGGATAAGAGTGTATTTAGGTCTCCTGTTAAGACTGTGGTATTGAATTCTAGCTTTTTTATGTCCATTAAGATTTGCTTTACATAGTTGGGTGCTTCCGTGTTTGGTGCATACATATTTATGAGTGTTACCTCTTCCTGTTGAATTCTTCCCCTAACCTGTACATAGTGGCCTTCTTTCTTTTGTTTGATCATTCTTGGTTTGAAGTTGAGACTGTCTGAGAAGAAGATTGTTACCCCTGCTTTTTTCTGCGGTGCTAGGGTATGCAGTATTTTTTTTCCATCCCTTGACCTTAAGCCTATGAATGTTCTATTGAGTTAAGTGTGTTTTTTCTATACAGCATATTGTTGGGTTTTGTTTCCTAATCTACTGTGTCACTATTTCTCTTAATTGGTGAATTGAATCCATTTACCGTGATGGTTATAATTGAAATGTGTTGACTTATGATTGTCATGATGTTTACCAGCTGTTGTTTACTCCTTTTTAACCTGTGTTTAATTGTTTTCGAGGTTAAGTGGGTTCCTTCTGTTCTCATTCGTGGGGTTCTGGTAATTGTGGTCTCTCTCTAGGACATCTTTCAGTAGCCTGTGTAGGGATGACTTCGTCATCATGAAATTCTTTAGTTGTTCTTTGTTGTGGAAGTATTTCACTTCTTCATCAAACTTGAAAGAGAATTTTGCAGGGTATAGTAGTCTGAGCTGAATTTCTTTTCATAGAGGACTTGTAGTACTCTGCCCCATGCTCTCCTTACCTTCATGGTTTGTGTAGAGAAATCAGCTGTAATTCTGATGGGGTTTCCTTTGAATATGATCTGCTTCTTTTCTCTAGCAGCTTTCAATATAGTATTCTTGTGTTGAATTTCTTGGATCTTGACTATTATGTCTTGGTGTGTTTTTAGTTGGGTTGAAGTTATTTGGCATTCTGTATGCTTCGGTTACCTGAACTTCAGATTGTTTCCTCATATTTGGGAAGTTTTCTGCTATTACTTCTGCCCCTATTCTTTTTATATGATTTGTATTGACTCCTTCATTCTTAGTGATGCCAATTAATCTCACATTGTTCATCTTGGCACGATCTTGCAGGTGATGGATTTTTTTTTTTCCTGAATCCTAGTTGTTTTTAATAGATCTTTTATCAGCTTTTCACTAGCTGCACCAGCATCTTCAAGATCTGAGACATTGTCTTTGCTTTCACTCAAATGGTTTTGTAGACTCATAATTGAGGTTTTAAGTTCTTCTATATCTCTTTGATTATGCTTCATTCGATCTATTTCTTTCCTGTATTGCTCATTCAAGGAATCCATCATATTTCGGATCTCCTCTATTATTTTTGTCAATGTGTTTGTTAGAGGTAGCTATTAATTCTGTTACTGCAGAGTTTTTTTCAAATTGGGTTTCATCCATATATTTCTGGAATTGATTCTCTACTTCAGATGCTATGATTTCGAAGACTTCCTTTTTTATTTCAGAAATTATTTCTGCTACAAGTTCCTCTTTACATTTTGTTGTTGTTTCTTTGTCTGCGATGCTGTTAATTCATATGTTTCAGCTGGAATAGTGTTCTCTGCGTTTGTTCTGGGAGGACATTGGGTTTCCCCCATACGTTTCTGGATTTGATTCATTACTTCTGATGCTATGTATTCAAAATTTTCTTTTTTAATTTAAAGCATTAATTCTGGTCTGAATTCCTTTATACCTTTCTGCTGTTGTTTCCTTGCTTCCAACTCCTTTAATTCATTCATTTTACCTGAGCTAGTGTCCTCTGGACTTATCATTGTTGGGATTGAGGCCTGAGATTGCGTTTGGCTCTTTGTTTTTATCATGACTTATATCTCTGACCTCTGACTTTTGGTGTAGAGTTTTGGGGCAGTTCTAACCTTAGCACTTTATGACATTCAGGTATTGTTACACCAAGTTCTAGTTCATGTAGTTTTGCCTGGCTTGGGTCTGGCTGCTGTGCTCACCTCCTTCCTCTTGCTGTCCTTGGAGATGAGCCTGTTGTGCCCTTTTTACAAGATGCTCTTCTGGATTAGCTGCTTGGTTTTGACCCTAGTCTCAATGCAAGGACTTCAGCTGCAGAGATTCTCCCCAGGCCTGTTTGCCAGGCCTGGGCTGGGTGTGGAAGGGTATGGGCGGGGTGGGAGAGCACAGAAGCTCTCTGACACACTCACTGAGGCTGGGCTTTGGCAGGTCTGCAGGACTCCCAAAAGGGTGGTGGATGTTCTCGCTCATAGGGCATGCTATGCTGGGTCTGTGGCGGTGGGGAAGGACTGGGAAACATTGGGAAAGTTCTCTCTAGCGTGGCAGGCCTGGAGTTCTCCCAAGAGCCAGTTTTTCAAGCATGATTTGTAAAAGAGGCTATCTTTCTTCCAAAGAACGTGTTTGGCCCCTATGTCAAAGATCAGGTGTCTGAGTGTGTTTATAGAGGCTTCTGCACCTCCTACTCTATTCCGTGCATCCTCAGGTCTATTTCATTGCCAGTGCCATGATGATTCTATTTTTTTTTTTTTTTTTTTTTTTTTTTGTGGAACAACCATGATGATTTTATCATAGTAGCTTTGTAGTATAATTTCAAGTCAGGAATTGTGATGTCTCCTGCCTTGTCTTTGTTGCCCAGCATTGCCTTTGCTATTCTAGGTCTTTCCTAGTTCCAAATAAATTTTAGGAATGATTTCTCTATATCTGGGTGGTATGTTGGTGGTAGTTTTTTTTTTTTTTTTTTTTTTTTTTTTTTTTTTTTTTTTTTTTTTTTTT
>PVKA01019166.1:0-35019 GCA_004027165.1 Ctenomys sociabilis
CGTCTTCCATTCCAGATGTTTGCTCTACCTTGACACTGTCAGGTCTACTTTCATTGCTGGGCAGTTGACCACTTTCGGTGCTATTCGGAATTGGTGTTGGGGTGGACCACAAGGGCCAAGGTTTAGAAAGATCAGAATTTTTGTGACTGATTGAGCACCAATGCCGAAGGAGATCTAATCCACTGTCTCTGCTTAGATGATACTTCTGCTCCCATTGGATACAAAGTATATTAAAATACCTTGGTTGTTCAAAAAACTGAAGATAATTAAAAGAGTTATGGGAGGGAAAAATTCGTTCAAATTGACCGCGACGATAAAACTCATCCTCCATCTGAACCAGAATCCGAACATCCTCTGATGTCAGGACATCAAGCACAGATGCATAGAATTTCTGGTCTGGGATCTTCTGAGACATATAATAAGCTTTCTTCATCTTCCGTGCAGCAAGATACTCTGAAACCAAAGTATGTTTGTCTGGGGGGCAGCGGGATGAGCCGTTAGGTAAGCTGCTTGAGGTACAAGCAGTGCAACTGCTATTCTCTGAGTTTGGCAGAACAAAACCCGCCAGATTCAGAAGATCACGCATCATGTGGCCTTTGACGCTGACATCTAGTGGAGAGTCAGAGTGTAGACTGGGTGAAATGTTGACTTCCAGCACCCAAGGTTTTAGATCCTCGTCTAGAAAAACATCAAAACCAAAGAGCTCATGGCAGTTGTAGGGCCGTCGTACATACAACTTGAGAAGTTTGTTCACATAGGACTCTGAGGAGATGATGGTTTTTATAACAATATCCTTTATTGTACTCCAGATAGTGTCAGTGTTGATTCCCTTCTGTCTTAGGTACTGCCAGAAAACTTTAATTGTCCATTTGTGACCCTGGGAGGCCATTTCATCTGTATTGGCCTCATAATCCGAATTCTTTTTATTGATACTATAGTTGGTCAAGTGTATAAACTTATTCCCAAGGTTGTTTGGAGAGGTAGAATATTCACAACTAGCAAAACGGACAAGGCCATCTGGAAAAAGATAAATCCTAAGGGGGTCAAACGAGGTAAGGTAAACATAGAGTCGTAGATCAAACTTTGTGCCATTGATGAGGTATGGTTTTTCCAAATATCTTTGAACAAGAAGTGGTCTACATTTGGGGAGTTGACTCCATTTAGAGATGACTTGAATACCCACGCCTCGGGATTTTGCAGGTGGCTTCACAATCCACTTTTGGCCATCGGTATTCTCCCAGATCTCCTGTAGGAGCTTTATATCCTTTGAGAGGATGAATGTTTGGGGGAAAAAATTGAATTCTTTCTTTCCAAAGTTGTTCTGCATGCGATATAGGTTGTACCATAACTGATCTTTCCTCCCAATCTGGAAGGATCCTGGAAAGTGATTGAATTTCTGATGTTCTCTAATGTTTTGGAAACCAGAAGCACTCATACGGCGAGTCCAGCAGCCCAGCCAATCATCATTTGTCTTATTCATTAAGAAGTGGGAACGCTGAATTGTCTGCTTTACAATGTTGGGAACCTTTTGGTCCAGCTTCCATCGTAGCAACTTTCTTTGCTCCCAGGGAAGTTTCTCTATTTTCTCATTCTGAGTCCCAAAATAAATGGTAGGTGGCACATTTGGGAAAAGACTATAAATTAGGGCCGCTCGCGTACCTGTCTCAGGATGAGAGCAGTCTCTCTGCTGAGTATGTAGGCAGCTCTTAGAAACTGGTGCCAATTTCTCTCTAGAGGAGACAGCATTTGATGGTAAGCATTCATCTACCTCTTGTGTTGCACTATCATCTGTGCTTGTGCTGCCTTCCAGCTCTTCTGTATTATCACACTCCATACGGTCTGATTGACCCCGATAAGTTAAACGAACAGTGTTTACATCAATTGGTTTAAGTTCTTCACGTTCTTTTTTCCTGTATTTACCTAGATGGATAGAATGGCAGCACATAGCCCCTGCTTCATTTTCAACTGGGGGAAGGGCAGAAGAAGGAATAGGAAATATAGCTGCTTTCTCCTCTGCAATTGGTTGTGGCTCAAGCTCACAGACCAGATTGTGGCTGAGCCTGCTGGAATGAGAGTCAATGAGGTGAGTGTTTCTCTTTTCAGTATGGTGAACTGTATTGTCCAACCTCCTAGTATCTGAAGCTCCAGGAAAGTTCTTCCTGTGTGAGACACAATCTGTCTTTGAAGTCTGCTGTCTTACCAAAGGTGGTTTCAACTGCCTTCTATTGTTGAAGACCCCCTGGATGTATGAATTACCAGTACAAGATTGATGTGGCTTCTCCAAATCCTTTGCAACACTCTTCCTGACAGTATCAGGGAATCGAGAGTCTTTTAGCACAGCCTGGGAGCTAGAGGTATCATCCATTTTACAGGCTTGTGCATCTGCCTTTGAGGCTAAGCTCTGGTTGTACTGGAAAGAATCGCCACTGATCGCAGATGTGTTGATGGAGCTAGTGGTAGGAGCTGTAACATGACTAGTACCAGAATCTATGATGGTGCTAATGCTTTTGTGCACCTTTTGGGTAGAATCCTGGAGTGCGGAATTTATAGGAGTGCCCAAAGGATGAAAGACATCTTGAGTCTTCACTTGGGATATTGGCTTTAGGCTCCCAGAAGCTGCAGACAAAGGTACCTTAATGATTCTCGGTTGCATGAAGATGTTGTCATTCAATTTAGGCTTAGGTGAAGATAATGGAGGAGTTACTGTGCCTGTGATGGCAGGAGCCAGGATCCCTCTCGGAGATTTTCTTCCAGCTTCTTCCAGTGAAAGGTGTTGATGTGGAAATGGAAGGGTGCAGAAATCTGTAGTGAAAGAATCTTCATTATAGTTTAGTCTGACTGGGAGCCTCTTCTGTTGGATATAAAGGTTTCTTTCATCTGATGTACTTAAATTATGGCCCAAAGACTGTGTTTTCCAGTTATAACGGTACTGGTAAACCGGGCCATTGCTGACTAGGACTGGGAAGGAGCATTCTTGAGTAGAGTTGTTGTGGTTTGTGATGATACCTCTCCTCTCAGGATCAGCAAAAATACAGGCCTCCGGGATGTAGGCTGCCTGAGATGAAAGCTGTAAAAGAGTTGACAGCAGCCCTAATGACTCTGCCTCGTGATGTCTTATAACAAGATTGGTAAATGACCTCACCCGATGAGCCCGAATCCACGTTCTGTTTTCCGGAGGCTTCTCCCGGGGCGCGGCAGGCACTCTTCCATAGGCATGAACTTGTTCATCATTATTTCTGGAGTGGTGCTCAGAATTATAATGCTCTTCTCCCCCGGAGGCCATGAGGGGCTCACTTCATAGATATTACAATACGTGACCTGGATCCACGAAGCTGCCCACGACTGTGAGGATCATCTTCAAGGTCTATCAGCTGTCTCTGATGTTCGTGAAATCCCCTTCAAGGGATTTCTCAGCCCAAACGTTGAAGGTAACTTATTTTAGGGACCTGAGATGAGTAAAGCTCCCTCACTGAGGCCTCCTCAGGGAACTACTGGGTGAACTGCATCCTTGGCTCCTGCTGGCTACCAGGCATTGTTACGCGTTTCAAATTCCCTGTTGTTGACGTTCCTTCAGCCCACGCACTTTACTCAGCCCCTCCACTATCCCTCAGGAAACTGTGTTTCTATCTTATAGGCTACTAATCTTTTGTACTAACATCTTCAGAGTTGCATGTGTGTACATGTGTGTGTGTGTTGATGTGCATGCAAATACCTGTGCTCAATAACATCCTCAATGGTTAAAAAGTCAATTTCACCTATGAGGCACTAAGAAAATGTGTGTGGAATTTAGACATGCTTCAGTTTTTCTGGGATAAACTCCATTGCTAATTGACAATTTTGGAAAGCTGCCTATAATAGTGGACAGTTATCTCAAATAATCTTACTGTGAAGCAAAATACATACTGCTCCCTTAGCTGTAAAGAACAGACATGTGCTCTTCCATGTGAAACTTAACTGTCATATTGTAGTACTACATGACATTAATGCAATATGATATGTAATGTTACATTTGCGAAGAGCCCACAGGCTTCGCTTCTAAGTCTGTACTTAAGAACAGTTTCAAGGAAAATGGATGGTAGGTCCTCAAACCAAAAATCAAAATCATTAACTTTCAAATCACTGAAAGTCATGCATAACATCTTTTATCATTTGTAAAGTGTCTACATGGTAAATATAAAAATACTTTGAAATACTCTTTATAGCATTGCTTTTATGATATTAGTTATTTAATTTAAATACCATAAAATATTGAAATTCAATACTCTACAGCATAAAAATAGAGTAGCACACCTTTCCTAATCTATGGAAACCCCACTTCTTTCAGTCTTCTGAGTTTCTCATTGCTCTATAAATGTATCATGTCCCAGACCTCTATTATGCTCTATAGCTTTAAGATATGAAAATGTCCTAGGAAATCACAACAAAATGTGTTCTAAATATAGGAGTTATCTACATCAGTGTGGTCCAATACAATTTACAGTTATGAAGAAAACATGTGTATATATACTACCTCATTGTGTTGGATTGACAAGTTGTGATCTACTTGTAACACCCAACTAATCAGCATGGTGCTAGTTGGGGGAGGCCCACCTGAGGATTGTTGCTCACAACGTAAGTGACAAAACTAGAAAGGAGAAAGTTAAGATGCTGCAGGGAGCTGTTGGTTTTCCTGAAGGAGTTTGTATTCTACCTTTTCAGATTAATTCAGCTGTTCTTATTGTTGATGGAGCTCAGGACCTTACTGCCTCTGAGAATGGCTATGGTTCCATTTGGGGGACATCTGACACTCATCTTAAGCATTACTTCATAGCTTCAGAGAGAAAGATGGTGCATATCTCAGTCTCCTGGAGAAAGATGTCTCATCAGCTTTACTGATGGGAACATTGTTTTCCTTATCATTGGAGGAGTTTGTTATCATACTGTCACTGAAAATGACTATGGTACTTTTCAGGAACTCTGGTTTATGCCTTGATGGTTGTTTCCTGGCTCTAGTTCAAATGTGTAAGCCTACTAGCACAGATCCTCCAACCATCTGGAACAGACTTTCTAGCTTCCACCATCAACATTTTGAATTTCCCAGTGCAGATCTGAGAAATAGAATTGCATGAGACATTATGGGCTCCTGGCCTCCAGTTGAACCCCTGGGAGGCATTATTATGGGCTCCAGGTCTTCATCTGGACTTGTGAAAGACAGCTCTGGGATCCAGGGCCTCAGATGAATTCTTCAGTTTTAGTGTGTGTACAGATTTCCTGCACTCTTTTGTATATGACTCTGGGTGAGTATTACAAAAAAGGTCATAATTAAGTGCCCTGTTTTGTTTTGTTCTCCTTGCAAAACCCCAAGCTAGAACACCTGTTAAGCAATTAAAAACATATAAGCTTGACTCTTGATATTTAATATTTCATTTTATTTTCATTAGTTTACATTTAAATAGCAATACTTGGATAAGTACAACAATTTTGTTCACTGCAGTTCTCTAGCAATGCTAATTAAGACCTCCATGGACAGTTTAAGTTACTTCTACATCTTTGTAGTATGCAATGTTTCCATTCTTTGTGTGGAGTTGGTACATGTACATAACACATCATCATTTCATTTTTCATAGCTTTTTCTTCGATTGCCACACTGCCACCCATATCTTGAGCCCCTTGATTTTTGTTCTTTTGTCCATGTTTGCACAGCATAATGTTTACATTCCTTGTGAGGTGTTGGTACATTCACTTGACACTTCCTATATTTATTCTATTTATTATTTTCTTCCCCATCCCTTATTCCCTTCCATCCCTCCATCTCCTTTAAAAGACTGTTCTATAGAAGACATATCTCCCTACTTCTTAGTGTCT
Organism: Ctenomys sociabilis; assembly: GCA_004027165.1. Taxonomy (NCBI): domain Eukaryota; kingdom Metazoa; phylum Chordata; class Mammalia; order Rodentia; family Ctenomyidae; genus Ctenomys; species Ctenomys sociabilis. Next base: position 5,845 of record PVKA01019166.1, read on the forward strand.
ATCTTTTACTTTCCTCTTTATACTTCAGGCTTCTCCTATGAGAGAAACCATGAGATAAATAGCATTATTTCACCATTTAAATTGAAGACCTATCAACATTGTGGAAAAAGGGGAATTCTAAAACACTACATGTGATAGCTCATAGACTTTTGTTCTCTTCTTCCAGGAATGCAATACCTGACCCAGAAAATGCACAGGACATTTCCTCTTCAATGTTCTGGAATGTATGTGTATTTCTTGGATCCTGTGATATAATAAACTTTAACTCAGTTTCAAATTAGAGGTTTGGAAATGGCACTATATGCTATGCATTTCATCCCTGGCCCTTAAGCTATCTTTTTATCAATATATTACAAGGGTGTTGTAAGTAAAGAGGACACACTTGACTCAACATCCCTGTTTAACATAAGAGATTGTTAGAGTGTTACAGTATTCACAAGAATTGACAACACTGTATGGTGCAAGTATTTGCATGCATGAACACAATGGGAGATTGTTTTAGAGTGTGGAACATCTAAAACAGTTACATTCTGAAGGGCACAGCATGAAGCTATGTGAAGGGAAGATATCTTCTTTTGCATAAAATATTTTATGTAGCTTGCCTCATCACACAATTTTACATTATGATTTTAACTTCTTTCTTCCTGCAACATACATCTAAGTAACATAACTGACAATGCCCATTACATTCTAAATTTTTATACTATAATATTTCTAAATAAAATTACCTCAAAAGAAATACTGGATCATTTGAAGTTTCAAAGAAAAACATAGAAAGTTGAGTATAATGGCCTTTTCTGGCCTTGGAAAAGAACTCAGTAACAATATCAAAGGTAATGTGACAAAGACATTTCTGTTGGTTAGTCTGGAAAATGAAAGTGCTTCATGATCCCTTTTAAAACCCTTAAAAGAAAAAGGAATTCTGTGACAATTAGTGGTACTGCAGATGTTCTTAATACACACATATGGATCCCATATCTTGGTATAAGAATTGCATTTTCTTTCACTTTTGCCTTTCCTTAGTTTGCGTGGGGGATAACCAACTGGTGGTCAATTAGATGAACTAATGAAGTGTTGTGCTGGAAGAGCGAGGCTACCTGAGGATTGTTGTCAGCAGTATAACAGGCAGAGAGTCTTTTTGAGGCTGTTAGGGAAGCTATTTTAAGAAGCTGTTGGAGCTGTTGGGTTGTCTAGCTCTCCTGGGCTTCTCAGGGTCATTTTTCCATGTTAGTTTTCCTGATGAACTTGACTGATCTTGTCAGAAGAGGAGGTCCTAGCCTTGTTGTTGCTGAAAATGCTTATGATTCACTTTGGAGGAGCTCTGCTCCTCATCTTGAGCATCACTTCCTGGCTCTCAAGGGAAACATGGTGCGCAGCTCACTTTGCTCTAGAATCTTGTTGCATTGACTTCCCTGATTGGCACTCTGCTTTCTTCATCATTGGAGGAGGTTCACACCTTACTGTTGATAAGGATGGCTGTGGTACCTTTCTGGGGAGCTCTGTCCCCTACCTTGAGCATCATTTTCTGGCTCTATTGTACAAGCCTTCAGCCTGCTGGCACAGATCCTTTATCTCTCTGGAGAGACTTTCCAGTTTCTACCAATGGCCTTTGGACTTTTCCAGAACAGATGTATGAAGCAGGGCTGAGATATTATAATATGTTCTAGGCTTCCAGTTGGCTTTGTGGGAGGCATTGTTGTGAGTTCTAGGTGTTTGCTGGTCTCACTCAGAATATTATGTACTGGGCCCTTAGCCGTATTCATTGGTCTTTAGTGTGTGGACAGATTTCATGCACTTTTTGTATAATGTTTGAGTAATTCCTTATAAAATAATCTTACAGAGCCGGGCGTGGTGGCACAGGCCTGTAATCCCAGCACTAGGGAGGCTGAGGCAGGAGGATTGTTGTGAGTTCGAGACCAGCCTGAGCTACAAAGTGAGCTTAAGGCCAGCCTGAACTGCACAGTGAGACCCTGTCTCAAAAAAAAAAGACAAAAAAAAAATAATAATTTTACAAAATGTATCCTGTATTATATTATTTCCTTGCAAAATTTACAAAATAAAATAGATTGCAATTAGCTGCGTTACAGATTAAAGGACATTTTTATCTATCCCTGACTCCCATCTATTCTTTTGCTCCTCTCTCATTTAGAAAAAGCGTCCAAGGGCCTATGTTGGATCAACTCAAGTGGTAGGGGTTCTCTACTTTCTTGTGTGCTTTTAATGGAAGCATTTTAATTTGAAGAGGTCTTGAATCTAAATATCTTTCTTTCACAAATTCTGTCTTTTAGAGTGAGCCAATGCCCTGGTTGCATAGTTTTATCTATTTCCTATCTGAAGACAATTATTCATCAATATTCTGGCAAGAAACAGATGGCATACTGGATCACATAACTAAACAGTTCAATAAAGTGACTATAAACAAGGGGATGGAAATGGAATTCAAGGACCTCAGGTTAACAAGTTGCTGTCAGGGGAAGAGAATTATTCCAGAGATAGAAGTAAATAAAGGAGAAAAAAAGCTCAAAGGAGCTATGATCTTCAGTACAATGGTAAAGTGACTTCCAAGACAAAGCTCAGTGGAAATAAAGGACAAGACAAATTCTGATTTTCCTTTCTATGACTTGATGTTTTCCATTTCCTGAACCTAATCAGAAGCCAAAGAGCAATAGACTGGAAGAATATGAAGAATAAATTTTGAAGGCCAAATTCTGTTTAGAATATTTAAATATTCTCTCAGCATTTTCTGCAACCAACAACCTTCAGCTCCCCTATTTTTTTCATTAAATTCATAGAACTCTGTTTAGCAGTTCAGATGCTGACCTTTGACCTAAGATAATAGTACAATGGAGCCATTAAATTAGCTTTCCCAGTCTAAGCACCACACTTCTGAGGTGATTCATGTGAAGAAATACTTGATTAACTTTAAGTGATTGTACAATAGAATGATCCATTATAATAATTACAGCTCAAATTTTTCTACATATCAACCATACTACACATCTCATACATACTTTAATCATGTAGCATGATTTCAGCACCAAAGCAGTGCACAACTGAGTATGCATCCATTTTATATTTCATCCTGACAGTCAGCCCCTGTGGGCAGCCAAAAGAGTTAAGTAGAGTCACGGAGAGGGTTTCATGCCTTAACAGGGTATGTGACCTATTCCTGACTTGAACAAACTTCAAGGCATGTCCTCAAACATTTCCCACAAGATTCTTGGTATAACCAGATGTTTTTGCAAAATAAGAGTCATTGATTGCCAAAAGACTAATGTTTATAGTTCTGTGTGTTATACGCTCGGGTCAGCACGACCCAGGAAAACATGCAGCTGGAATTAGTCAAACAATGGTGAAAACCACTGAGTGTCCTAATGTACTTTCTGATAATATATGTATAAAAGATGTAACATCCCTAAATAAACTGCCACTTGCCTGCAGAGCATTTGGTCCTCTCCTTTCTTTCATCCCGTACCCTATCTCACCCCACCTTGCATCAGCAGGTCTGCTGCAGAGTGGCACCCGAACAGGGACCTGAAGAGTCCTACAGTGCGAGAATATTGGGACAATGAGAGGATCGTGGCTATCGGGAAGCCCCGGGGTAAGTTTGCTTCAAAAACGAAAGTAAGTGATAGCACGGAGTAGCGGAGTAGCAGAGAGTTTTTCATTATGGGAAATTCCTTGTCATCAGAACGGGGATTGTTTGAACAGGTATTATGTTCTTTGTTAAAAAATTGAGGAGTTAACATCACTCGACCTCAGATACATAAATTTGTATCTTTTGTGCAGGAAGTATGCCCTTGGTTTCCAGAAGAGGGAACTATTAACATTGAAACTTGGTTAAAGCTGAGAGAAAGAATTCGTGACCATTATAGGGCTTTTGGACCAGAAAAAAAAAAAACAAAAAACTCCTGTTGATGCTTTTACTTTGTGGTCTTTGATTTGAGATTGTTTGCAAGGAGACTCTGAGATGGGTAAATGGGAAAAAGGTACGCGTAATAGCCAAAAACTTAAACCATCTAAATAAGTTGATGATATAAGTAAGATTCCTCCTCCTTTACCATTGTCTCCTCCTCCATTGTCTGAATTACCTAGATATGAGCGTCCAATTACATGATTAAGCCTAATCAAACCTTCAGCTCCTAACCCTGAGCCTGCCGAAGTCGATTGGGATGATCTTGAAGAACAAGCTGTTTCATATGATCCTGGCCATAATATGTTTTTAGCAGAAGAACAGCAGACATCTAAAAAGAAAGACCAGGAAGGGAATAGTTCTGTGCTCCCTTCTACTGAGCTAACTAAAATATTCTCAGATTTGGAAACGTTAATTAAAAACCAACAATTAAATGTCCAGCCAAAACCTGCTGTTCCTACCGGATCTTTAATGGCATATACAGGAGTAGTTTCTTCTCCCTTGACTGCAGTCCCAATGTCTCCATTGGAATTATCTTTGAAGGCTGCAAAATCTGCAGGAGAAAGTTTAGAAGGATTCTCAAAGTATGAAACCTACCCAGTGACAATTGCTAATGTTAATGGACAACAAGTTCGACAATATGAACCAATTGCTTTTAAAAACTTAAAAGAATTAAAGGTAGCTAGCTTCCAATATGGAGCTACTGCCCCTTATACTTTGACTATTTTGGAAACCATAGCTAATACTGCAATGCCACCTACTGATTGGTATAGTTTGGCTAAAGCTGTTCTTTCTGGAGGAGATTATTTGTTATGGAAAGCTGAGTTTGTGGAACAATGTGAGAGATATGCTAAACAACCTAATATTAAAAATGCTAACATAACTATAAAACAATTGGCTATGTATGCTTGGTTAGTAGCTAAAAAAAAATTAAACTAAAACAAAAGATTTCTGTTCAAATTTCAGGATATGATCCTCATAAACTTGATGTTCCTTATACCAATGATCAGCTTAAATGGTTATTACATATAACTGATTATTTCCCTCTTGCTTTAAAAGGATTCACAGGTACTGTTTCATTCCATAAACTTGCTGATAAAATATTACACTTTACAAACAAAGCTACATTTCTGTTTCCCACTACTATTGCCAAGGTACCATTTTCTAATGCTCTTACTTTATATAGTGACGGCTCCTTCTCCAGAATTGCATCCTTAGTTACACCTTCTCAACAATATACATGGGCTTTGTCCTCTACATCGGCTCAAGAAGTTAAATTGTATGCTGTTTATCAAACCTTTCTTTCATTTCCTTCCCAAATTTTTAATTTATATTCTGATAGTAGTTATATTCTCTTTTCTATGTCTACTATAGTAACTGTACCCTTAATTCACACTACCAATGCTAAGGTACTAGATCTGTTTCAACAAATACAAAAAATGATACATTTGTATGCCAAACCTTGTTTTATTGGACACGTTCGTAGCCACAGCTGTTCACCTGGACCAATTGCTAATGGCAACTGGATGACAGATAACTTAACACGAGTGTACTTAACTGCTGTGGATCAAGCTGTATGCGCCCATGCTCTACACCATCAAACTACACAGACATTACGTCATCAATTTAAAATTACTCATAAACAGGCCTGACAAATTGTCAAAAAATGCCCTAACTGCTCCTTTATTGCCTGTTCCACATTTTGGAGTAAACCCTCTTGGGTTAAGACCTAATGATCTGTGACAAATGGATGTAACTCATGTACCTTCCTTTGACACTCTTAAATATGTACATGTTATTGTGGATACTTGCTCTCATTTCTTGTTTGCCTCAGCATTAGCTGGTAAAAATGTCTCTAAAGTTATTACACATTTATTTACAGCCTTTGCTATAGTGGGTGTCCCCCGTGCTTTAAAAACAGATAGTGCTCCAACATATACCAGTAAAGCTTTTGCTACTTTTTGTAAAACCTTTTTGATTGATCATAAAACTGGTATTCCTCATAACCCTCAAGGTCAAAAAATTATAAAACGGGCTCATGGTACACTTAAAAACATCTTTCAAAAACTAAAAGGGGGGAGATGGTATGATAGCACCAAACCAAAGTTATTACTCTCTAATTCTTTATTTGTTTTAAAATTTTAACAGTGGATGCTGATGGACGTTCTGCGGCTGATAGGCATTGGTCACCTAGAATGGCACACTATCCACTGCTTTATTGGAGAGATCCTATGGATGGGTCTCGTCACGACCCTGATCCTGTGTTAGTGTGGGGTCGGGGATATGTGTGTGTTTTCCCACAGAAAGTGACTCTCCAAGGTGATTACCGAAAAAATGTGTCAGGCATGCCCAAAAGCAAGATCGAGAAGCTTCACTGACAGATGGAAAGAATGATGGCAACTCATCCCCAACACCCATACAGACTCAAGAAAAAAAAATGCAAAGATTGGCCTGTCTGCTGAGCCTCCTGTGGATACTGAAATTACAGATGATGTATGCTGAAATGTTCTGGGCCTTTGTCCCAGATCCTCCTGCTATACACCCATTGACATGGGAGGATGGGGATGCTATACCTGTATATGCTAATAATACTCGTGTGTTAGGACCTCCCTCTATTGGATATATTATACCTGTTAGTGTAAGGTTTAATTATTCTTGAAGATCTACTCATGCACCTCTTTGCTTGTCTAGAAACAATCATAATTGTACATTAATTGATAGATATACTGATTGGGATGGGAACTTTAGTAATGGAATTCATTGGGGAGTTGATTTACTATACTTAAAAAGAAATATTTCTACTGTGTTTCTTAATACTCAATTTCCCCCAATGGATATACCTTTATGTAAACAAAAAAACACTCTCTGCGAGTATGTTTGGGCCTTCGTGGTTTATCTATCATCAAAATTATTCTATTTGTGATCAAGGTATTTGTGATTGGAGTGATTATCGACCAGGTACTTATAGACCCTTAAATCTGCTTTATGGTATTTGGACAAAAAATAATCAAACATTTCAAATTATGTTGTGGAAAGCTATAGCTGCTCTGGATTATGTGACTGTAACAAAAAAAAATGTTGTATTGAAATATACTCAAGATACTGATGCCATTTCCATGGATGGGACTGCTAAAAATGTCACGCTCACTGCCTGTGTCCCTGATCCCTATGCCTTCGTTATGGGAGATCTTCACATTGTCTCTTCAAATAATGGATTCTGGGTTAATTGCACACATTGTATTCTTACCAATTGTGTTAACTCCTCAATGAAAGATGATTCTATGCTCATTGTAAAACCTGCTTTTACATTTGTACCTGTCAACATTTCTGGAACATGGTATCAAGATAGAGGATATGCTCTTTTACATAAACTTGTAGATATGACATATAGTAGAAAGAAATGCTTTGTTGGATTGTTAATCACAGGAATTGCTGCCCTAATAACATTAATAGCTACTGCTGCCACCGCTACTATTGCACTAGTAAAAGAAGTTCATACTGCTCAATATGTCAAGGAATTAGCCCACAGTGTTTCACGGGCTTTACAAACACAGGAACAATGGGATAAAAAAATAGAACAGAAATTAAATGCTTTATATGACACTGTACAGATATTGGGAGAGGAATTAGAGTCATTAGAAGTCAAATCCATTCTGCCGTGTCATGTTGAATATAAATATATTTGTGTTACTCCTTATCCATACAATAATACTTGTTACCCATGGACAGGAGAAAAAAATCACTTGTTAGGAATATGGCATAATGCAAATACTTACTTAGACTTACTGTCATTACATAACGAAATTCAAGATTTAGTGAATGCCCCGGACCTTAATGTAGATCTGGCAAAAGATGCAAAAAAAAAAATCTCAATTTTTAAAAAATCAATTTCCTACAATCACAGATAATTAGATACAGTGGGCTGGATTGGAAATTCTTGCCTTTATTAGTCTTCTGATTTTTCCCATAATAATGCAATGTTTTATGCAGCAATTTAATAACATATGGATAGAATTAAAGAAACATAAGCTTCACATACAAGAGAACTATATATCTTTAAAGCATTTTAAATAAAAGAAAAGGGGGAAATGTGGGCAGCCGAAAGAGTTAAGTAGAGTCACGGAGAGGATTTCATGCCTTAACAGGGTATGTGACCTATTCCTGACTTGAACAAACTTCAAGGCATGTCCTCAAACATTTCCCACAAGATTCTTGGCACAACCGGATGTTTTTGCAGAAAAGAGAGTCATTGGTTGCCAAGGGACTAATGTTTATAGTTCTGTGTGTTATACGCTCGGGTCAGCACAACCCAGGAAAACATGCAGCTGGAATTAGTCAAACAATGATGAAAACCACTGAGTGTCCTAATGTACTTTCTGATAATATATGTATAAAAGCTGTAACATCCCTAAATAAACTGCCACTTGCCTGCAGAACATTTGGTCCTCTCCTTTCTTTCATCCCTCACCCTATCTCGCCCCATCTTGCCTCAGCAGGTCTGCGGCAAGCCCCATCCTATAGCTTGTTTGAATCATTTGTCATAAAATCAGCTTACTTTGTTAAAAAAATTTAGATATCATCTAGTACTAAGCTGAAATTCTGTGTGAGGAAAAATCTTGGACTCAAAAAATTAAAGTTTGAACAATATGTAGCCAAGTAGGACCTCGGTTTTTTGGCTTCCAATGATGACTCTGAGAACAGTGATCTGAAGTCATGGAACATTTTACTTTAAACTTTGTGTGTATTTAATTTTTTCAGACATAAAAAGTATATACTTTTATTTACTCTGCAATATTGCCTTACTCAGTCAAGTTCATCTATTGCTAGTCTGATGATACTAGACTTTAAACTTTTAGGTAAAAGGCAATTTCTTGTAGCCAAAGTACTCTTTAACTTATTGTCTTCTAAAAGTAAGAGCTTAAAATTCTGGCTGAAGTTTTCTGAGCATAGGTTCTTCTCCTGCAGAAGCAATTCTAACAAATTATAATTCAATAATAATATTAATCAAAAAAACTTGATTCATTGATGCCACAAGTAGGACTTTAGTTTGATCTAATCATGTGCTTTGAAATATGGAACTTTTTTCCATATAAAATTATTGAAAAGTGACACCTAAAGGAAAAATCCTAAGACAACACAAAAAATGGTGAACCCTGGAATCCAGGAGAGTGATTCCTCACAAAATAAAAATACACAGATATTTCCGTCCTATTCAGAAAAAGTTGTAGATGTCACATTATAAGATGCAAGTGCTCCATGTTTAGAGTAGAATAATTCATAATACCTAAGTATTTTCTCTAAGAGCTGCACTTATTTATTGGGAGAAGAAAGTTTCTCTCTGAGAGAGATGAAGGTCACCTGAGGGTCTTGCAAATGAACCTGCCATTTCTAGGGCTTTGTAGAGCAAATCTGTATAGTGAGGTAGGTCTACAGTGGGAAACGAGAACTTGCAAGATGAACATGGAGTGGGACAAAGCTATAGTTAGCAAACAAAATGAAGATCACAATTGCTCAAGTAAAACTGATTAAACTGAGATCAATAAGAGAAGTGAGTCACCCAGTAAGTAGAAAAAAGCATAAAACAGAGACTTTTCCTATAGGAGGTTCGGCTAGTAACTTATCTTAGATTATTAAGGATGATGGATACCTATTTTGAATATCAGTCCCTAATGTCTATCCCTAAAGAGGCATATGGCTGGATTTTTTTTATCATTATTTTTATTGTTTTTTATTTTTTAAAGAACACAAAATAGTAATTTTAAAAAGCACCATCAGAAATGATACAAAATTTCACTAAGCAAAGTAATGGAATTCAACAGTGGTTGCTGTATTTTATGTTACCTTCAAATTAGTCGTTTAGATTACCAGACAGAAACATGCAAAATTCATTTATTTATTTTTTTTCCATTTATTTTTATTTTATTAAAATATAAATGTCAATCAGACAGTTTCAAGACACCTTAACCATACAGAGTCGATGAATTAATACATTGCAAACTGTTTTCATAACGTTTTGGTATTGTACAAGGTGCATACATGAAATTGAGAGACAGCGCGGCCGACTCCGCCGTCCTGCTCCATCCCGCCCGCCCCCACCCAGCTCCTGAGACTGGCCAGAGACAGCGCGGCCGACTCCGCCATCCTGCTCCATCCCGCCCGTCCCCGCCCAGCCCCTGAGACCGGGCAGAGACAGTGTGGCCGACTCCGCCCGCCCCCGCCCAGCCCCTGAGACCGGGCAGAGACAGCGCGGCCGACTCCGTCGTCCTGCTCCATCTGGCTGGATTTGTTTGATCTTTTTTCTTGGAGTCTGGCCCACAGCACAAGTGCCTGTCTCCTGCCACAGTTGCAAGGTATTTACTGGCTGTTTGAGAGCCTAGCTCTGTATGAAGTTTATATCTAACTCAGCTGCCTACAACATCCCCCCAAAGTAGTAACTGGAACTGCCATGAGGGAATAATGGGCAATGAACACTGTGGCTTCTTTAGCCTTAAAGGTGTGATAATTGTTGATCAGGATCCAGAAATACTTTCTAGAGTTTCTATGTAAATGCCTTTAATAAATACCAGGATGTTTATCTTGGGTAGGCATATAGCTTTGAATGTGGAGTAGACAGGGATGGCAAGATTGCTCATCTGAACTAAGCACTCCTTAGACAAGCATAGGAACCAGGGTTTGATGCCCAGCACCACATGCCATGTGAGTTCCAACCCTGGGTGTGCAGAAATGGCCACTGAAATTTGTCATAGTAGTGCATGCTTATAATACCAGTTCTGAGGAGGCTGAATACAGGAGGATCACTGTGAGTCTTAGCTGCATAGTGCGAGCCTATGCCGAATACAAAATATATTTTTAAAAAACTCTGGAGAAGAAAATGCCAATTACGCAGTATGCATGGGCCAAAAAATAACATCAATAGGGTAATTATGAATACAGTCAATAAAGATTTTCAGAAAAAGGTGATGGAGATGACTTTTTATATAGAGGATAATGGTAAGTCCTAGGGTATTTCTGAGTCTGGCATGCTATTCATCTGTTATTTAATGTCTTGAACAGCTCTTGAGACATTAGTAGAAGGATAGAAATGTATACACAATATTTAGGTTGTATAACTGCACAAGTATCTCCTGTACTGCTGTTCGGATGTCCAATGCCATCTGATTTGAGTACAGTGTACTTATCAAATGTACTTTTTATTTAGAAGAGAAAAATCAGGTTTAGTGGCACTTAAAGTCCACTGAGAATACTTGATTAAGACCTCAATATGTGTCATATAACCTTTTGTTTCTAGATAAGACCTGGTGGAATGCAGCCAAAGTAATCTAACATATTTGTTATATATTTTTCCTATGTCATTAACTGGTTTTGGCATTCTCTACACAAGAAAAAATTTTCTGAGATAGTATAGTATGTATAATAAAAGCATGACATTTAGAGCTGACAGGCAACTTTAGAAACTTTCGTGAATAGATATCAATTGTTGCCCACTTGCTTATATATCTGCTCATTGATGGAATCTGACATTTTATAATAAGTCCCTCTAGATTTAGTTATGATTATCTTTACATTTTCATGACTTATGAAAACCAGATTAACACCTCTTTATACCAGTAATAATTTTAACTACTGTAAGTACAGTCTGGCATATTTTCCTAATTACAACTTGTGAGAAGACAATGACAACTGTATTTTAATTTTTTGCTTCTGTATTTTTGAATTCAAAATTCTCTGTACTTGTTTTTAATCCTAAGATTTAGAAATTCACAGAATATTTGCAGCAAGAGAATAGAGAAATATTTTTGTCTGTCAATTTTAAAAATACTTGAAAATGCTGACTAAAATCATGACACTTTATTTTACCTTTTTGGGGGGTTTTATATTTTTATTTTTTTATTTTTGTTTCATTGAAGTACAAATACCAATGAGATAATTTTAAGATACATTGACAAGATGGATTTGATAAATTCATACATTGCAAACTGTTTTCATAATATTTTGGTACCATAGAAGGTGCATACATGATATTATACTTACAGACATTATTATACCTTATGTCTCTTATCAGTAAATAGAGTGTAGCTGTTTGGGTACCATATTTTGTATACCTGAATTACATCAAAGATTCAATAATTAATACTTTCTACCTTGTTATTTTCCTAGTGGTTGTCCATAGTACTAGAAGCAGACATAATATCCTGTCCAACCACCATTAGTGCAAATCTTGACTCTCATAGAATTATGTAGAAGCACGGCATTATGTATCCCAATTGTACTGTCCGTACACACAAATCATGATTCTTCCATTCTATACCCCTCCCTTTGTCTACACCTGTCCAAGATGGGCACTCCATTGTCATTCAACTAACTTAGGTGCTTGAACTCGACAACACAATCCAACACAATCCAGCATTCCACAACAATAGTGAGTTATCCGAAGAAGTTGTCGACCATAGCGATTTACAGCTCAACATATTATTATGGCCCCACAGTGTACACTTCATTTTTATACTATTCTGCTGGATGGTTAAAACCTACATAGAGCAAGACCTATATACCAACACATGTACTTCTTGTTTCTTATGAAGTCAGTGAAGTTCTCTCAGGGTTTATGTTGTAATTCTGTACCTTATTCTGCAGATCCTTTGTCTGTGTCATCCATGAGGATGAGTCACTGCCAATGCTTGACAAGTTTGCTCTCTGTGAGAACCTGAGAGAAAGTTTTCTCTCCATGTGACTCTCCCCAGGCACACTATAAAACTTCGATCTCTTTCCTCTGTGGCTCCAAAATCTCCTTGTTCAGAAAATTTGGAGCTCAACTGAATTTCATGATGTTGCAGTACAGGTTTTCCTATATTTTGAGTCTTTGCTGACCTTGAAAGGCTAGGACCACAATGTTGGCTGGCCTTGTGGATCTTCTATTTCTCCAACTTTGTTCTGTGAACTTGGGTTGTTAACCATCCAGCAGAAAAGCTGATTAGTATCCTGCAGCATATGCCATTCATTTTGTCTTATCTGACTCAACTGTTTTTAGTTGTTGTACGTTTCCATTTGTATTTCTTCTTTTCACTTCTCATACTAAGGAGACTACTTAGGCTTATCTTAAGTAGAGATTGGAAGGTATACACAATGATTAAACACACACACATGCATGCGCACACACACACACACACACACATATATATGTATATTAAATATATACAGTGTAGTCTGTTATCTAAAAATAATAGACTACATTATACTACATATTGTATAATGTAGTCTATTATTTTTTTATAAATCAAAACACACATAACTAATATTTTATTTTTAAAAAATTAAGCAATTTTACTGTTGAGATATGCAGTCTGAAAAGTCACACATGTTTACTATCACCATGAAATATGAGTGGAATTACATTAGAAATGAACCAGATAAACTGATACTCGGTTATCATTATGTACAAAGCATTAAAGTCAGATTAAAACGATGGCCTATTCATTTCTATGGATATGACATCTGTGTGTCAGCAAGGGGCCCTCCTAAGGGATTTTTTTCTTTCAAGGACTCTGAAAATGGAGCTCTAAGTTCCCTTTTTTAAAGATAATGCCTGCGACCAGAGAGATGGCTCAGTAGAATAAGTGTTTCCTGGCAAGTGCAAGGGCCTGAGTTCAATCCCAGGATCCACAAAAAAAAGGTAACAGCTGTCTCCCAAAGCTGAAGAACACTATGCAGCCAGTTTTTACACTTCTATTTACCATGACAGGATTTTGTGTGCTCTTGGAAACCTATTTTGACCAAAGAAACACCCTCAGTTTTTGTACATGAAGGACAAGCCCCTGAAACTGTAGTTATAATTATGTTTATATTTTGATGACATGAAAACCAGATTACTAACTCATTTTACTGGTAATACTTTTATGTTGTGTAAGTACAGTGTAGCAGTTTTCCCTGATTACACCTTCTGAGAAAACAATGACAGTTGTTACATTTACAAATTGTAAAACTTGTAAAAACAAGTCTTAGCAACATTTCGATTACTTTGCAACATTAATATGTATTATAGCATTTAAAGAGGATGAAAATCTCTCCAAGATTACACAGTTTGTCTTTTAGGAATAAGTAAAAAGAATGAGTGAGGAGAAAGTTATCCCAGTTACAGCTCAAGAAGATATCTTCTGAAGATTGCTTTTACCGACGTTTGATGACTAGAAGGAATGTTAGGGTTGGGGAAAGAGAAAGAATACTGTGCCAATGTCCAGCAATAGCCTGACTATTTTTCTGTAGTCATGATTCCTCAGGGTTCCATGGATATGACAGTTAGAGATAATACTCTGGTCAGGGGGAGGAAGCAGCCAGGGTTTGCTTCTAACTTACAAGACCCCCTGGGAAGCTTAGTTTAAAATGTGCAGACTGGGCATAGCTTCAGAGAGCCTCTTCAGGAAGTCCCTCTTATGGTAGCTTGGATTTCGACAGTGCCAGGGAAGGACAGTGGTAGCAGGTGAAGGTAGTGATTGATCTTTTCCTCAAGCTCACAGTGTCAGACTTAGGGTCTGTTTGTTTTGAGGCTGCAACAAAGGTAGAAATTTTTTTTAAAATCTCTGTTTTTCTCTCCCTGGATTTCTCCCAGTCTGTGTTACTGATTAATTTGGAAGTTTTTCCTAAAGTATAAAGGGAGCTTTCTGGAGAAAAAAAAAAAAAAAAAAAAAACTTTATATTTGTAGATTTTTTTCTAATATCTGGATCTCACTGAATAATGAATTTATCTGTAAGTATAAGCTGTTGCTCTACTGAATTAGGATCTGGAGAAGTATGTTTTACCAGTGCTTCTACTGTGTGCTCTAAAAAAGTAGAGTGATTTTCATCATTCTCCTGATAAACAGAGGAAATTTTAAAACACTTCAAGGTTGGGTTTCAGTATTTCCTTTTTTATATTGTGGAGATATTTTATTGGGTTATTAGAAAATTTCAGATAATGGAAATGAATAATTTAGAAATAATTTCAAAATTGAGACTTGTTTCCTAATATTTTCTTTACCAACTCATGACTGAAATACTAGATTCATCCTTAAAAGAGTTTATTTCACAATCTGAAAGTTAATGACAGAGAATATATACATATCCAGATGTCCCAAACAAGGCTGGAACAGCGGGGACAAATTCGTATAATGCTTTATAATTAAACATCATTTAAGAATCCTTTTGACCTAGTACTATTTCCTTGGGTAACGTGAAGACAGAGAAATTGCATTCTTGGAAGTATGTAGTTAAATAGAGGTAGTCTTTACAAAATGAATTTTTATGCTCTATGACAAAGAATGTGGGATAAGAAATTCTCGTAAGTCACTGCTTATTTACAATGAATCTTCTGCCCGACTCCTAATTTTTGGCTTCTAGAGTACCTTAATGAGCAATTTCATAGTGTGTTACGAGCCCTATTTAATTTAGAAATACCCTGTCCAAGGCACTCAGCTCCCTGAAAAAGCTCCACACTTTGTGCATCAATATTTGAGAACAGATAGGTGCACATGATCACAATGTATTGTCTTAAAGAGCTAATTAACTTTATTAATAAAGCTAAAACGTAGAAAATAAACACAACTCAAAAACCACATTTAATGAAAAAATGATTAAGGCCACCATGCCAAGGCGCAGGAACAAACATATCTCATGTTCTGCCTTTTCTGCTTTTTGAATCAGCCATCAAAACACTAGACTATCAGTGTTGAAAACACCAGTTGCATGTCTGACAATAGTGCTGTGTGATTCCCTTGTAATAAATCTCTCCATGTTCCCAAAGCTTTCTGGTAACATGCCAGACTATACAAAATTCTGAAAAATTTCTTCTAGCTATGCTGTATCACAATAGCTATATCTTAAGAGAAGGGAGTCACATTGTACTAGACATTCATCAACACAAATTTCTAATGTCTTCTACTTGAATAAGATCAAACATTGGACACTGGGAAATTTAGCCAAAGGAGAATTACATGTCAAGTGCTAACAACTTACACTGTATATGTAGAACTATGGACAACATTAAAGACTAAAAGCTGTGTGTAGTGGTGTGACCATAGAATCTCAGCATGTCAGCTGCTTATTCAGGAGCATTGTCAGGAGTTTGAGCCCCACCTGAGCTACAAAGTGATTTCCAGGCCAGTCCAGACTTCACAGGAAGATCCTGTCTCAAAACAAAACATAACACTACAGAGTTAACTGCAAGTGCTTGCTATTAAGCATAACAGAAAGGTGTCTACCCAAAAAGACACAGGAGGCTAACTCTTTAATGTCCTTTGCTATTTTTATTGTTAATTTTATTGAAAAAGAAATAGCAATGTAACAGTTTCAAAACTTATTAGTAAGACGGTTTCAATAATTGATACATTGCATAGTGGTTATCCATAGTACAAGATGCAGACACGATATCCTGTCTGAACACTATTAGTACAAATCTTTCTTCTCATTGAAATAAGCAGTATCTGTATATCTATCCTATTTTGTATATATAGATACAAAATGGACCTTTCTTTGTATCCCCTTTTTTCACTTAGTTTTGTCAGAGATGGGTATTCCACTGCCATTTAGATATTGTATGTGTGTGAATTCAGCAAAATAATCCAATATAGAATGGTAGTCCATAGTAGTGGTGGGTTATCTGTAGGACTGGCAATGCAAGACGTTCTTGACTTGAGGCCTTTATAGCTCAGCATATTAATATGACTTTATTGTTCATACCTTCATTTTATATTTTCTACTGGATGTTTAAGACCAAGGTAAATCAAGATGTATAAAAAATAAATGTAATTTTTGTATCTGCCATGGTCAGTCAAATCCCCTCAGGATTTACCCTGAAACACTGTACCGCAGTTTGTGGATCCTTTGTCAGTGTCAGCCTTTAGTGCTTTTTAAAACAAGTAGAGAATCTCCTCTAAGTAACATAGCAGTATTGGTTAACGTGTTTGCTCATTCTATTACTACAAACCCATCCCTAATTTCTGCCAATGTCTTTTTAAGCTTAAAAGAAATAAACAGAAATAGGCAAAGATTATCCACTGTTATTTATAAAAAGAGACATATTCTAATAATCATAAGGAAATGTATTTAATAGCTGCACCTGAACTGATTTTCTCAAAGCTGTAAATAGTTTCTAACTCAATTTAACTTGTCAGATGTATCCATGTGCTGTGCAAGTTATTAAGTGTTCCCCGAATGGACCTCTGACTTCATCATGCCTTGAGCAGACATTGTATTGTGTAACATGCACTTTTACTTGAAAGAAATAACATTAGGAGGAATACCCAGCCTTGCAAGTATCTGCTTCTTATATAGGTGATAATAGTATTGTATGGTTCCAACTTAATTGCCACCAAAAATTGAAAAAACGGCTAATGTAAGAGCTCTGTGGTGAATGATATATTTGTTGATAAAGCATTAGTTCATATACTCTAAAATACTGTTTCCCAGTTTACTGTGGAGTGCAGGCAAGAATCATCCAACTGCTGACAAAATAGAACAGGATACACAACAAGGGCTTTGCGCTATGGAGGATTGCCATCAGAAAGAAAAGCTATAGAGGCAGCAATAGACCAGGCAAACAACCACCACAAAAAGCTGACCATGAAGTTTACTGGTCCCGGTTCTGCCAAATGTACCAGGCTGCAATTCAGCATTGCCACTGTCAAAAGAAGTATACAGTAACACAGTACACAGGGGCACTGGAAGAAATTTTGAGTTGAGAGTGATGGTGACTGCACCAAACCAGACAATGACAAACACATCTGCCAACTGAGGCCCATCATCTTTTTCACTATCCAGGGAGCCTGTCTACAACATTAATGCAAGAGTCACACAAAGGATGAGGGGTTCCACAAAACTCAATCTCTCAAAATTGTTACCGTTTCTTGGATACGAAATATGCAAGATTTTTTTCCAAAAGATTTAAGATTACACATGAAAGTACTCCAGGAAACCAGCCAGAGACAGCACGGCAACTCCGCCATCCTGCTCCATCCCACCCACGCCCACTCAGCAAGAGACCAGCCTGAGACAGTGGCTGACTCCAGCAGCCTCCTGGTTCCCGTGCCGAGCTTGCCTAGCAAGAGCGAAATTACAGGACTCACCAGGCTTCCCAGATCAGTGAGAGTGTGGTGAGTCTGACGGAGAGCCTTTGGCTTCATCCCACCAGCACTACGCGGATCCCTGTCCCCAAACCCTCCAAGCCAGTGACTGGCCTGAAACCTGAGTACCCACTCACAAACACCTCCCCAGATAGCCTGACCTAAAGCCCACTGATTGACTGGGAATTTCCACGATTCTCAGGGCATCAAAGGTCAGTGAGTGTAGAACCTCAGGCCGGTCGTGCCTGAGATACATTTCCCAGAGATTAAGCTGCCCGTGACCTCCCATGGCCCAGTGACAGCTCCAGACACACTGTGTCAGAGAAACATTTCCAGGTGATTACTGGTCCCACCCCACAGCCCCAGACCCAGTGCAGGTCGGCCTGGAATGAGAACTCCAAGCCTGCCACACCGGAGAGACATTTCTCAGCAATCCACGGTCCCACGCTATGGACCAAAAGCCAGCACAGCCTGGCCTGTGAGTGAGGGCTCCAGGCCCACTGCACCAGAGGGACCTTTCCCAGCCTTCTCGGGTTATGGCCTGTAGACCCGGACCCAGCACAAGCTGGCCGGCTCAGTACAGCCTACTCAGTGAATAAGATCATCCACTATCCTATTGTGAGCCCAGAAAACCCACCAAAGCCCAGGCCCACCCACCTGGGGAAAGCCCTGCCTGACAAAGGAGGGCTGACCGCAGGAACCAACATAGGGGAACCAAAGGAGCTGCAGCAAAAAAGAAACACAACAGCTAGACCCAGGATACGCATACCTGGAAAATCTCAAACTTAAAAGACTGGCAACTGAATATCATAACAAGCTAAGGTTATAGCTGCACCAAAGCTCTACACCAAAGGTGAAAGATCAGTGCTATACAAAATTACAAAGAGAAGGGGAAAAATGCAATCCCAGACCTAAAGTCCATCAGGAAGGGCAGAGGACACTAGCTCAGCTGCAACGAATGAAGTAACAGATACAGCAGCAAAGGAACAACAGCAGAAAACTATAGAGGAAATAAAACGAGAAGTAATTCCCCAATTTAAAAAAGAAATATTTGAATACATAGAATCTGAAATAAAGAATTAATTCCAGAAACCTTGGGTGGAAAAATGATGCTCAAACAGAAAAAGTGCAGAGAGCACTATTCCAACTGATATATATGAATTAACAGCATCTGAAGCAAAGAAACAACAGCAGAAAGATCGTGAGGAAGTGAAAGCAGAAATAAGTTCTGAAATCAAAAAAGAACTTTTTGAAGTCATACGACCTGAAATACAGAAACAAGTAAAGAAATATACAGAGGAAATCCAACTTGGAAGAAACAGCAGAAAAAGAATTGATAACTACCTATAAAGAAGACATGTATAAAAAAATTGAGGAGATCAGAAATATGATGGATTTCTTGAAGGAGCAATACACAAAAGAAATAGAACCCACGAAACACAGTCAAAGAGATATAGAAGAACTAAAAATAGCAATCATGAGTCTGCAAAACTCTCTGAGTGAAAGTGAAGACAGAGTTTCAGATCTTGAAGATGCCAGAGCAGCTAGGGAAAAGGTGAGAAAGGATCTCTTAAAAACAACAAGAATGCAGGAAAAAAAAATCCATCACCTGCAGGATGATGTCAGAATGAACAATGTGAGAATAATTGGTATCAATGAGAAGGAAGGAGTCAATGCAAATGACATAAGAAGAATTTGGGAAGAAATAATAGCAGAAAACCTTCCAAATATGAGGAAACAATCTAACATTCAGGTCACCGAAGCATACAGAACACCAAATAACCTCAACCCAAGTAGAAATACACCAAGACATATAATAGTTAAGATCGCAGAAATCCAACACAAAAATAATATACTGAAAGCTGCTAGAGAGAAGAAGGAGCTCACATTCAAAGGAAAACCCATCAGAATTACAGCCAACTTCTCTACACAAACAATGAAGGCAAGGAGAGCATGGAGCAGAGTTCATCAAGTCCTGCATGAAAACCAATTCCAGCCCAGAATACTATACACTGCAAAACTCTCTTTCAAGTTTGATATAGAAGTAAAATACATCCAAGACAAAGAATAACTAAAGAATTTCATGATGACAAACCATCCCCTCACAGGCTGCTGAAAGAGGATCTAGAGAGAGACCAAAACGACCAGAACTCCATGCAAGAGAATGGAAGGAACCCACTAAATGAGTCAGTCAATTAAACACAGGTTACAAAGGAGTAAACAATACCAGCTAAATATCATGACAAACATAAGTCAGCACATTTCAATTATAACCATAAATGTAAATGGACTCAATTCTCCAATTAAGAGAAATCGACTGGCATAGTGGATTACGAAACAAAATCCAACTACATGCTGTATACATGAAACACACTTAACACAAAAAGATATTCATAGGCTCAACGTCAAAGGATCAAAAACAATACTGCATTCCCCAGCACCTCAGAAAAAAGCAGTAGCAATTCTGTTCTCAAACAGTCTCAACTTCAAACCAAGAATGATCAAATGACACAAAGAAGGCCACTATATATTGGTCAGTGGAAAAATTCAAGAGCAAGAAGTAACACTCATAAATATCTATGCACCAAACACAGGAGCACCCAACTATGTAACACAAATCTTAAGGGACATGAAAAACTTAATGTCTAAGAACAAAATCTTAACAGGAGATCTTAACACACCCTTATCTCAAAAAGATAGGTCAACCAGACAAAAAATTAGCAAAAAAGTAGCAGAACTGAACAAGAGCTTGGAACAAATGGACCTGGTGGACATATACAGAGTGTTCCACCCAACCGCAGCTGAATACACATTTTTTTCAACTGCACACGGGTCATTTTCCAAAATCGACCACATACTAGTCCAGAGGTCATGCCTAAGTATATGCAAGAAAATAGAAATTATCCCATGCATACTATCTGACCACAATGCAATGAAATTGGAAATAAATGACAAAAGAAACCAGAAAAACCCGCTCAATTCATGGAAACAAAACAGCACCCTAGTCAGCAATCAATGGGTCATAGAAGAAATTCAACAAGAAATTCAGCAATATCTACAATTCAATGAAAATTCAAGTACAACTTAGTGGAATTTATGGGATGCGATGAAAGCAGTTCTTAGAGGGAAAATAATAGCTATAAACTCACACATTAGGAAAACGGAAAGGGAACAAATTAGGACCTTAATGTTGCACGTCCGGCAGCTAGAAAAAGAAGAACAAACAAAACCCAGAGCGCAAAGACGGGAAAAAATCATAAAGATTAGAGCAGAAATTAACACAATTGAGATGAAAAAAACAGTTCAAAGAATCCACAAATCAAAAAGCTGGTTCTTTGACAAACTAAATAAGGTTGATAAGCCTCTTGCCAACCTCATCAAAAAGAGGCAAAAGAAAACTCAAGTACAAGCAATAAGGAATGAAAAGGTTGAAATCACCACAGACCCACTGGAAATTCAGAAGATTATTAATAGTTAGTTCGAGAATCTTTACACTCACAGAACAGGTGACACAGAAGAAATGGACAGATTCCTCGAAAGGTACAAATTACCAAAACTGAATCAAGAAGATATTACAACTCTCAATAAGCTGGTAACAGCCAACGAAATACAAAACATAATAAAAAGCCTACGGACAAAGAAAAGTCCAGGGCCTGATGGATTCACAGCTGAGTTCTACAAGAAATTTATAGAAGATATAATCCCCACACTCCACAAACTCTTCCACGAAGTTGAAAAGGAAAAAGTCCTCCCAAAATCATTTCTGAATGCAAGTATAATACTCATTCTAAAACCAGGTACAGACGCAACCAAAAAGGAGAACTACAGGCCAATCCCCGTCATGAACATAGACGCAAAAATACTCAACAAAATCCTGGCAAATAGAATATAGCAAATCATCAAGAAGATCATACACCATGACCAGGTAGGATTCATTCCAGGGATGCAAGGATGGTTCAATATTCGAAAATCTATAAATGTAATACACTATATCAATAGACGGAAATCTAAAAACCACATGATCATCTCAGTTGATGCAGAGAAAGCCTTTGACAAAGCCCAACACTCATCCATGTTCAAGGTCCTACACAAAATTGGAATACATGGACTCTATCTTAACTTGATAAAAGCCATCTATGACCACGCAAAAGCTCATATAATCCTAAATGGGCAAAAACTGAAATCTTTTACTCTTAAATCAGGTACAAGATAACGATGTCCTCTATCACCCCTCCTATTCAATATAGTGTTGGAATTTTTAGCTACAGCCATTAGAAAAGAGGGAGAAGTAAAGGGAATAAGAATAGGAAAAGAAGAAGTTAAACTATCACTATTTGCAGACGACATGATACTTTACTTGGAAGACCCCAAAAATTCCACCAAGAAACTACTAGAACTGATAGGGAAATTCAGTAGCATAGCAGGAAACAAAATCAATACGCAGAAGTCAATAGCATTCCTCTATACAGATAACAAACACATTGAAATGGAAACAATAGAAACAATAACTTTCACAATAGCACCGCGGAAAATGAAATAACTTGGGATTCACTTAACCAAGGAAGTCAAAGATCTTTTCACGGAAAATTACAACACCCTAAGAAAAGAGATTATGCAGGATTTCAGAAAATGGAAAGATATTCCATGCTGCTGGATAGGAAGATCCAACATTGTGAAGATGGCCATACTCCCAAAATTGCTGTACAGATTTAATGCAATCCCTATCAAACTGCCACCAACATACCTCTGAGATATAGAGAAATCAATCCTAAAATTTATTTGGAACCAAAAACGACCTAGAATAGCAAAGGCAATCTTAGCCAATCAAGAAAAAGCAGGAGGCATCACAATTCCTGATTTGAAAGTATACTACAAAGCCACTATGATAAAATCAACATGGTATTGGCAACAAAATAGACCTGAGGATCAGTGGAATAGATTAGAATATGCAGGGGCCTCTACGAAAACACTCAGCCATCTTATCTTCGACAAAGGGGCTACACAAGCTCACTGGGAATAATATAGCCTTTTTACAAAATGGTGCTGGAAAACATGGCTTTCTACATGCCAAAAACTAAAACTTGACCCAGCTCTATCACCATGCACTAAGTTAAAGTCAAAATGGTTTAAAGATCTAAACGTTAAAACAGAAACACTCAATCTCCTGGAAGAGAAATTAGGAGGAAGTCTTGAAGACATAGGGGTGGGTAAAGAGTTCATGAACAAACATATATTTGCACGGGAACCTCTTGAAAGAATCAACAAATGGGATCAACTCTTCTTAAAGAGCTTCTGCATGTCAAACGTAATTGTCAACAGAGTGAAAAGACAACCCACAAACTTTGAAAAAATCCTAACTAATAAGCCATCAGACAGAGGTCTACTGTCTAGAATTTATAAAGAATTAAGACATAACAGGACTCTCAAATTTAAAGACCCAATTCAGAAATGGGCATCTGAGATGAATACACACTTCTCAGAGGACGAAATTAAAGAAGCGAACAAATATATGAAAAAATGCTCCACATCTCTAGCCTTTCGTGAAATGCAAATAAAAACAACACTGAGATATCATCTCACTCCTGAAAGAATGGCTATCACAAGGAAATCAACCAACAACAAATGTTGGAGAGGTTGTGGGGAAAAGGGAACACTTCTCCACTGCTGGTCGAAATGTAGACTAGTACAACCATTGTGGAGGTCAGTATGGCGACTCCTCAAAAGAATAGGACTAGCAATCCCATTCAAGCCAGCTATCCCCCTACTGGGAATTTTCCCAAAGGATTTGGATACATTGTATTATAGAGATATATGTGTACCTATGTTTATAGCAGCACAATGTGTGATAGCATAATCTTGGAAATAACCAAGATGTCCATCACATGAGGAATGGTTGAAAAAGTTATGGCATGTCTATATAATGGAGTATTACTCAGCTATTAAGAATGATAAGTTTGAAGCATTTTTACTGATGCGGATGCCACTTGAACATATACTCATAAGTGAAATAAACCAGACACACATGTGTAAATATCATATAGTCTCCCTAGTATAACAAGCGAAAAGCAGAAATACAAAAGGAAATGTACAACAAGTAAAATAAATTGCGTCAGGTAAGGCAACGTGAATGGCATATGCTGCAGGATACTAATCAGCTTTTCTTCTGGATGGTTAACAACCTAAGACCACAAGCCAGAGTTGGAGAAATAGAAGAGCCACATGGCCCGCCAACATTTTGGCCCTAGCCTTTCAAGGTCAGCGAAGACTCAGCACATAGGAGAACCTGTAGTGCAACATCATGAATCTCAGGTGAGCTCCAAATTTTCTGAGCAAGGAGATTGTGAAGCCACAGAGGAATGTGATTGAAGTTCTAAAGTGTGCCTGGGGAGTGTCACATGAAGCAAAAACTTTCTCTCAGGCTCTCACAAATAGCAATCTGGTCAAGCATTGGCCGTGACTCATCCAGATGGATGACACAGACAAAGGAACTACAGAATAATGTACAGGACTACAAGATAAACTCTGAGAAGACTTCAATGACCACATAGGAAATATAAAGTTCATGTGTTGGTATATAAGTTTTGATATACCTAGGTCTTAACCATACAGCAGAAAAGTACAAAAGTATAAAAATGAAGTATACCTCGTGAGCCCATAATATTAAGCTGAGCTGTAAATGGATATTGTCGACAATTTCTTTGAATAACTCCCTATGGTTGCAGAATGCTGTACTGTGTTGGATTGTGGTGTCCAGTTCAAGCACCTAAGGTAGTTGAATGTCAAGGGAGTCCCCACTTTTGACAGGTGTTGACAAAGGAAGGTTGTAAAAAGAAAAATTCATGATGTGTGTGTATAGACAGTACATTTGGGATAGATAATGCTGTGCTTCTACATAATTCTATGATGGGCAAGATCTGCAGTAATGGTGGTTGGACAGGATATTATGTTGGCCTGTAGTGCTATGGTCATCCACTAGGTAAATAATTATTGAATTTTTGATATAATTCAGCTATAAAAAACCCTGTAAATATCATGTCATATATGCACTTTGTACAATACCAAAACCTTATGAAAACAGTTTGCAATGTATTAGTTCATTGAATGTGTATGATTAAGGTGTCTTGAAACTGTCTGATTGACATTTGTAGTTTAATAAAATAAAAATAAATGGAAAAAGAAATGAAAGTACTCCAGATAGATTCATTTCACATGGAGCTGTCAAATTCTCCACTCTGAAGTCTCATAGGAATAGTAATTTCTCTTTCAGTTGCGATGTCTTGTTGAGGTTGATATATGGGAAAGGCCTGCAACAGGGGCCTGGATGATTCTGTCTCCTGGAGATTCCTCTGATTCTGACATATTGGCCCTCCTCTTAGGCCCTTCCCTCGGTATTTCTTAGATCTGCCACAATAGAAATTTAAAAATATCTCCTGCTCCAACATTGTGTTGGGTTTTAGGGCAGCAGGGGTCTTCGGTAGGGAGTACTTGCACTCCAGTGGGAACTGGTTGTTCCTCTGTCTGTCTGTCTTATGATTGTTCAAAATTTACAATATGATATTCATATGCAAATGTAATAGCAGCTGGTAATGTTGCTTGTCCTTCATTACAGTTCAATGTTGCATTTAAGATTAACATTACATTCTTTCATCCTAGCATATACGTCTAAGCAAGTCATAGAAAGACATCAATGTAATCAGGGTCATTTGAACGTTTTCCAGGATATATGTTTATCTGTTTTTGATTATTGAAAGAAAATGCATCTGAACCCTGGAAGTGCTAAATTGTCCATGTACATTTTGTAAAGGATACTATCCTTGATGAGCTTGTATAAAATCAGCTACGGATTGGAATAGCTTTGTAGAGGCCTGGATCAAAACTGGTAGGAAGCCCCATGTTGTACACCAGTAGGCCAAACAGGGGAAATCTTACATTCGGTAATTTTGCATGGCAATTTCACTAAGCCTGTTTCATCCTCTGGGTCCAACAATTTGGGGGAAATCTGACTCTGATATAGTGAATATCTTAGGAGCCTGTGGTATCTGCTTTTCCTCTGGTTCACATCTACATTTTGAAGCTAAATAGTGACTATTTGCTAGTGTAAAAAACTGAATTTAGGCATTTCTGACCATTTTCCTTCTTTTTATAGTATATTTTTAATTTTTGTGATTGATTCCTTCCTCTGCATTTTGTTTTGGCTTTAAGGTGTCACTCTAAAGGGATAAGAGCAAACATCTTTTAGTGATGTTGATTGTGAGAATCTGGTCAACTATAAATAGTTTAGATAACTGTAAGTAGTTTAGGTGCCTTTCAAGGTCAGCGAAGACTCAAAACATGGAACCTGAACTGCAACATCATGAAACTCAGTTGAACTCCAAATTTTCTGAACAAGGAGATTATGGAGCCACAGAGGAAAGAGATAGAAGTTCTATAGTATGCCTGGGGAGAGTCACATGGAGAGAAAACTTTCAGGTTCTCACAGAGAGCAAACTTGTCAAGCATTGGCCATGACTGATCCACATGGATGATACAGACAAAGGATCTACAGAACAAGGTACAGAATTACGACATAAACCCTGAGGGGACTTCACTGACCTCATAAGAAACAAAAAGTACATGTGTTGGTATATACGTCTTGCTCTATCTAGGTCTGCCTTTTCCTTGACCATGGAAAACTTTTAGTCACGGGTGAGGTCCATGCCATGGAAGTTAGTCAGGCAGTTTTTGTCCTGAACCTCTTCAGCAATTAGCTTGAATTTCCTAAAGTAAACTTCATCATTCTGCAGATCAGCATGGTTCACTTCAAGAACATGACCTTGAAGCCCATCAGATGCAATTTTGGTTCCTTGAGTTCTGGTGATGAGTGTTTTCCCAATATTTCTAATGTTGAACATAGCTGTCACATTCACATCATACCAGTCTGTTTTAGAATATGGATCAACAAGGAATGTGACTGATGTTGTATGTTGTGCCTAAGGAGTGTCACAAAGGAGAAATCTTTTTCTCAGGCTTTCACATAAAGCAAACTGGTCAAGCAATGGCCTTGACTCATCTACAAGGTGACACTGAAAAAGGATCTACAGAGTGAGATACAGGGTTACAAGATAAATCCTGAGGGGACTTGACTGTCTTCATCAGATACAAAACTCAGTTTTTGTTATATGGGTCTTGCTTTATCTCAGTCTTAACCATCCAGCAGAAAAGCATAAAAATGGGATATATAAAATAAGGCCATAATAATTAGCTAAGTTGTAAATGGCTCTAGTCAAAAACTTCTTCAGGTAATCCACTATTATTGTGGACTGGTGGGCTGTGTTGGATTGGTTCGCTGAATTCAAGCACCTATAATAATTGAATGATAATAGAATACCCATCTTTGACAGAACTAAACAAAACAAGCGCGATAAAATGGAAGACCCATTCTGTGTTTCTATAAACAGTACAGTTAGGATAAATATGCAATACTTTGCATAATTCTATGAAAAGAAAAAATTTTCACTAATAGTGCTTGGACACGAATTCCTTTCTGCTTCTTGTACTATGGACAATCACTAAGAAGATAACAATGTAAAAAGTATTAATTATTGAAAATGTACTATAATTCAGCTTTTAAAAAAACTGTATACAGCTACATTTTCTTAATTCATTGATTAGAGGCATCTGCTCTAATAGTGTTTGTAGATAGTGAATCAGGTATGCAAGTTCACCAAAAAAACCACCACAAAAACAATGTGCAATGCATTAATTCTTGAAGCTGTCCTACTAATTTGATTTGGTACTGTCTCATTCCTATTTGTTTTTCAATAAAATAAAAAAGAAATTGATCAACCACTTTCTTCTTGGCTCCTTTTTTGTGCCTTTGCTCTTGCCTACCACCATGGTGCTGTTCAGAGAGCCAAAGGGGTTTCCTCTTTATTTCTAATTTATTTGTATTTCCTCAAATTTGTCCTTCAAGTATGTTACACAGCAGAGCAATTGGGTGACATCTGGACAGACTGGAGGACAAAATCTGACCAGATTATCCATCCTTGAACTGTCATGTGATTTTATCCCCCCAGAAACTTCATCAATTGTGCACTTACTCCTATTGGGTATTTGTAAGCACACGTTATTATTGCTCTGGTGATAGGAATGAAAAAGAAGAAAAATGAGTTTGTCATCAACTCTTTAATATAAAAAAATTGAATTGGAAGTAGAACACTTTTCAGGCTACAAAGGGAGATCGCTTCTAAAGACAGATACAAGAACTGACTGGAGGAAATTTTCCCCATGCTCAAGTGCATAGAAGTCTCCAGACATGCATATTCACCTAGGCAAACTTTCCTAGCATCCAAATGGGACTATATTTTATTTAAATTTTTGATGATCATGGGTTAAACATATTTATCAACTCTTAATGAAATTTTGCATATTGCTAAAGGCATGCTAGCTAAGGCTTGACTAAAATCTTTCTAAATCTTAGTAAGCACATTTAAGGGTGAAAATATAAATCATTCCCCCTGGTAGCTGCTACAAAATATAAATTGTTGCAAGGTGCCTCAGCCTAGTTTTTGAATGAGTAGTGGCAATTACCTGGTTTTACTAAAAAGTTTAGGGAACATACCGAGTTTACTAGCTGAGAAAGATAAGTACAATAGATAAGTAGAGATTTTTCACTGGTCATGAGCCAGTTTCCCACTGAGGAACCTTTGGATATTCCCCAGACTGGGGATTAGCCCTGGCCAAGGGCACTTAGTTGCTCTCAGTTTCTATTGGCCCACAATAAGAAGAGATCAGTCTGCAGAAAGGAATTTAGCTGTGTCTCTAGTCAACATCCCATTCTGTTGATTTCAATAGGCATTCACAAAATAGATGTTGGAGAAACCTCTCCTCTGCTTTAAAAAGTGGCAGCTGCTCTAAGAGCATTAAACTGACCAATAGAGTAGCGAGTTTGTCAAAGTTCTATAAAGGATAGTAAATATCCTGAACAAACTTAACTAGCACTTTGAAATTGTATAGCTCAAAGTTTACAGCTTATTTTCAAATTATTTGTGTTATACACCTAAATGATAAGTAGACCTAAAAGAAAAAGAAATGTTGGACATCCTCCCTTAGATTAAATGTGTTTTGGTCCCATAAGTGTGCTGCTTTTGCAGATAACTCATTCTGGTGTCACCCAAACGTTGTTTCTGTCAA
>PVKA01019167.1:0-42524 GCA_004027165.1 Ctenomys sociabilis
GGAGGAGAAAAGAGAAAGAAAGAAATGCAAGAGGGATACTTAAGAACTTAAAGTCTTTGCAAATACTGTATAAATGTATATAGGCATTATGATTTTAACTTTGTTTAAATAAAAAAATAAAGGCAAAGACCGGAAAGACATACATTAAAGTGCTAGACTGCTAGGAATATAGATGTACAATTTGCCTGTTGTTTCCCAAGTCTCCTATAATATAATACTATCTTTATCATGAAAGAGTGTCTTAGGAGTGAGCATTTCATGTTTTTTTCATTTTAGGATGAAAAGTGAGAAATGGTTTTTGAAGTACTTGGTTTAAGCAGGAAACAACCAGCCAGAGAGAAATTGAAATATCATAGAGATGAGATGCTGTTTCTAACAGGAGCGCTGACTGATGATTTATACCTTCCATATCCTAAGATCATTCATTTATTTTGCATCTCTAGGCAACAGCTGGAGTTTCTCAGATGTAGTGAAAATATTTGAATGTCAATAATTCTTGATGATCTTATCACTTTCGAGTTATAAGAGGATTTCGGGAGGTTAGAATAACTGTTTATTAACCTGCTCACGCCGACCATCAGCACGGTGCTGCTCTCCAAGCAGGATTAATGGTGACTCCAAGAATAGGCTTTGCAGTCCACACACCTGCTTATGTGGCAGGAAGGTGGGTGGCATATGGAATGGGTGGAGACCCATTTTAGGAGGGCAGAAAATATCCAGACAGGGCAGTCACGGCCAGTGCTGATGATAAGCCAGCTCCAAAAAGACATAGCCTTTAGATTCTCTGGCTGTACCACGTGATTCTGTCTTACCACCCCCCCACTGCCTTTCCCAAGGATTGAATAGACATCAGAATTTTATTTCTAAGCTACTGCTCCTACATGAAAGCTTCAGAAGTTGATAGCTATGAGAAATGAACATCTCAAAAATTCTGTTTGGAGAAAGTAATAGAAGTGGAAGAAGCTGGAAGAGAGTGGCTTGCAGAACCAACAGAAACTCACCTGCTTCCCAGCATTTGCACACTTGATAGCTTTGCATTCCTGTCTCACACCCCTGTGTGTACCTATTGCCTCTTTACAGCGGTGCATGTGGGTCCTGAGTGCCTACCTTCTCAGCACAGGGATGTGTTACCAGAACAGCTTTGGATGAAAATCTTGATTTCAGAAATATTGCCAGCTGTGAGATGGACTGAGGCTGAGATGTGATTCCTTCCCCTCTCCCTCCCTCTGTTACTCGCAGCAAGCACATAGGAGGGCTATCTCAAATATACATAAAAAATAAGGACACATAGCCAATCCCAAAGGAAAGAGCTCACTAGGGTGGTCCCTGGAGATGGAGGCAGCACAGGCACAGAGAAAGAAGGAGAATAACAGCCCAGGGCTGGAATCTGGGGTCCAGGATTTGGCGACAGCCAGCCTTCATCCCGAGTGACAAAACAATCCCCCTCCTGCTGCCCACACATAAAGACAAATGCTTTCACCAATCCCATGTTGCTTGATTTAATAGATTAGAAAACTCTACTTCTCAGATTTAGAAAAAAGTTTTAAGGAAGCATGCTTTCCCTGTAGACTTTTGGACAAAGCAGAACAAACATTCACCCACAAAAAATGGAAACCACAGGTCTGAGCTGTGTGTTTGCATATGGCCTCAGCTCATGCTTCCTGAGAAGTGTGAGAACTACAAGCTAAGAAGTCAACCAAGACCTGGCCTCAAGACCACTGGAACCCTGGGTGTCTTTGGCAGAAGGAAAACTGAAAACATACTGGACCAATTTTCACAGATTGCTTCTCAAGAGACTTCCCCAGAATGACCTCAAGCTTGTCCTCCTTGTTGAGGACAAGCTCATGACTACAAATTTCAATCACGTGAGGAAAGAAATGGATAATAAGGGGGAATCAGCAGACCTAGCCACTCCAGGCCTCAGAAATGTAACATTTTGAACAACACTCAAATGCTTATGTAAGTTACTGAAGAAATAAAATCTGAAAGTCACAATGAAGAAGCAAGCATGCATAAAAAAGATTGGAAAAAGAACCAAGTATGTTGTAAAATAAAAATGATAGAATGCTGAAATTAAAAACTCAGTGGGTGAAATCAAGTGTAGATTAAAATATCAGAAAAAACTAGCAAGATCTGAGAGTAAATGATTGTCATGGTTTGTATCTGGCTGTCCCACTGTGCCACTCTGTCATGAACTCACAGGTGGGCTTCAGAGAGAAGATTGGAGCTGAGGGCTAACGAGATGTTGGGAGATAGAACTTGCTCAGAGAAAGTGGGTGATCAGGGCTGTGGCCTGGAAAGGGGTAAGTTCCCCTTTCTCTTTCTTTATCCTTTCTGCATTGCCTCCTGCTTTTGCCCTGAAGATGCCTTTCCTCTGACATCCCCACTGCATGCTGTCCTGTCTTGGACAAACTATGGACTGAAACCTCCAGAAACTCATAGACAAAACGACCTCACTGTCCTTCTTTATATTGTGGGTGTAGGGTATTTTGTCCTGGCAACAAGAAAAGTCTCACCAAAAAGCAGAACAAAACAGCTGAGAATTAATGATGGAAAGATTTGAGAAATTCACCCAAGAGATAAAGACATTGGAACTACGAAAAGGTTATTTGGAGATATACAGAATAACCTGACTAGGTCCCAGATGCACTCATGAAGGCTTCCAGAGGACAGAACATGAAGATCTTTGAAGTGAATGAAAGAAAATTAATTACATATGGACCTTTGATAAGACAACTATGAAATAACATGCTGTAGCAAAAGCAGTTGACTCCAGAAAGGAAGCATGGTGTGATAAAAGCCATGTTTGGCCATATTCAGATGCCTAAATAAGCAGGGGTGATAAAATTATTAAAAGTAATACATTAGCTGGATTAATATCAGTGTTATTGGTCTTAAAATTAAAATGGAAAAAATATAAAGTAGAAACCAGGGCTGGAACATTTTCAACCCTTATGTTGACAGAAGGACTTTAACATGAATTTCAGATTTTGTTAAGCAATCACCCTGCCAAAACAATTTTATTATTTTTTTCAAGACTTTCCTATACTAGTCTTATTTGAAACACAAATAAGTATTTCGTTTCTGTCATGGCAAATGATTGAAACAATGCTGAACATGAAACACTAATACAAGGAGGGTTTTAAGTATGAAAGAAATTATTTTTTAAAAAAAGCAAAAGAATAACAGTTATATAACAAAGGTACCTAGAATCTTTGAAGACTCCAGAAATGAAATGAGTTTATAAAATCTGTGGCAAAACCAGAAGATTCCACCGCTTTGGAAGAGGGCTGTAATACAGCGTTCAGTCGGCTGAAGATGGGTTGGTAGAGGTGTGTCTGTACAAAAATTTCAAGTCATTTTTGCTTGCACAGAATCATCCAGATCTTCCCAAGACTGAATGGGCAGGCCCCTGGCTTTCTTCTTTTTCCATATCCCCAGCAAGGCTACATGAAGTTCCACTCTTGATGAGCCGCTGACACGAGCAGCTCCTTTGGAGCTAACGTGAGAGGTGGTTCCATTTCTCTATGGGAAACAAAACTGGCCACCTACAGCAAATATCAGAATGGACAAGTCCTTTTTCCTCTTCCTGGTTATGTACAGTGTCTCCTTCAGGACTACTGTCGCCATCATGCTTGTTTCTCCAGAAGTCCAAGCCTGGAGGTGACAGGAAGGAGACAAACACCAAGAAAAACTCAGAAATGAAGAAGACTGGGAGGGATATAATACACCTCCAAAACATCTTAAAATCCTGGGATTTTAAGTACAAGTCACAGTGCCCCCCCCCCCAAAAAAAAAAAAAGAATGTAACCACTTAAAGAATAAGACAATTTCTGGAGACTGATACATATAAAGTGGAAGTAAAGTTGATAACGCCAATGGAAGAAATAAATAAACAAACATTAAAAAGAAGCATAAAATAAAGTAATAGGAAAGAAACATGGTCATAGTTATAAATAATCAAAATATAGTGAGTGGATTAAAATCCAATATTAAATTATTCTAACCTTATATAACTTTGCTGAGAAAAAAATACCTGTTGGAAAGATTCTGAACCTTTTGGAAACCTGACTTCAAACTTAAGACACACCAATTCTGTTAGCTTTTATACTAATCAGTAAAATGTTGCTATAACCAAAGAGAAGCAAGTTCAGTGTGTATAAAAAATAGCATCAATCCATATCATGGAGCACTGCTGATGGAAGAGAAAATATTTTCTTGGATTAAGAGGAAAGACCTCCTAAATGTAATCTGAGCACTTCAGATTGTCAAAGAGAAAAGCAACAGTAATTCAGCTTTTGGATCCATGGGATGAAGCCAAATGTTTTATTATGTAATAACTGATTCTCCAGTTCGCTCAACAGTTATTAAGTAAAAAATTTATGCTGGCACCAGTCATAGTTGCAGTTTTCTCATCTTTAAGTTGCACCCCCACAGCTCCTTACTAGCACTGAGAGAGCACACCTGCCTGGAGTCCCTGCTACGTGGAGGTTGAAGCTAAGGTTGCTCTGGCAGGATCAGCTGAGCCCAGGGATGCAAGGCCGGCCTGGGCCACACGTGAGGCCCTCAGGAAACTAAACAACCTGCAGAAACACACACTGGGAAAAGAAAGCACTGCAGCCACGCACTGCTTCAGCAACAAATTTCATAGCCAGGAAGAATGAGGGCAGCAGCTCTCATCTCAGCCCTGCGTGTGGGATTTGTGACCC
Organism: Ctenomys sociabilis; assembly: GCA_004027165.1. Classification (NCBI taxonomy): domain Eukaryota; kingdom Metazoa; phylum Chordata; class Mammalia; order Rodentia; family Ctenomyidae; genus Ctenomys; species Ctenomys sociabilis. Next base: position 4,710 of record PVKA01019167.1, read on the forward strand.
TCTGGTAGGCTTTGTGACCTTGATGTAGGAAACGTATCTATCCTTTTGAAAACCAGCCTTCAAACTTCTCTGTCCTCTGATGTGCATTCACTTCATGATTCCTAGAGGCACAATGCCAGAGCTGAGAGAGCCAGCTGGATTTCCAACCCATCAAGCTGTTGTGGAGACAACAGTAACTAAATGCCCTCCACCACACGCACCTGGGGATCAGCACTGTAGCTGCAGGACATTGCTAACTTTTTCTTTTTTTACTTTGCCTATATTTCTAATTCTAGGTTACTTACAAAAATTCTCATTTCTCCTGGCCCCAGCCAACTTCAGGCCCATAGGCATGATTTAATTGAAATGAAAAGCTGGGATCAGTGTACACAGGGACCCCTCAGGTAACTGGAAGCAGAGAATTTGTGTTCACTGACCCCTCATCCCTCACGCCTGCCTCTCAGCAGCAGGAGGCTCTTGCTAAATTCCTCCACTCCTTTTCTCTCCAACTTCAGTTTCCTCCAACCTGAAAAGGGGAGATTTTGCCCTTCCCAGGTTTCCAACAGAATGTTGGAAAGTAGGATTTCCCATCCTGGTAGAAAGTAGGATCTGAGGAGGTCAGACAAAAACACTTCCTTTCCTTCATCCATCTGAGACATACAAGATGACATACTTTTTCACCTTGCAGTGCACCTCTAAGGATATATGGGATTGTTTTTAGCACCACTTCAGGATGACGGAATGCTTTTACCTCAATGAAGTGAATGAACAGCAGCTGGCTGACTTAACTTTTCATCTGCGTCAGATACACAATCCCCTTATAAAAAGAAGCTAGGGCCTTTCAGGCAAATCAAGTTAGGCAAAAATCATCTTTTTATGAACTCAAATATAGTGCTGTCATAGTAAATATAAGGTGCTTTACAGTCACAGGGCACATGGATTGGCTTCATAAACACAGACTCCTGGAGCTCAGCTGGGTGCCTTGATATCTGACTCTTTGGATGGAGTTTGGCCCAGTGGAAATGTTTGCCAGTGATTTCCATCAATGTAGAAAAACAGGACTTACAGCTCATAAATTCTCTCCCTGGCCAAGCCTGGGGTGGGGGTGGCTATCGTAGGGCTGGGGGAAGGGCCAGAAGACACAGGGTAGAGGAAGCTCAAGGCTTTCCGTCAGGATAGTGTTTCTTCAGTTTTTGAATCTGTCTTTCACACTGGACATTTTTATAGGGGCATTCAATCCCAGGATGTAATGGAGATCAGAGCGGGGAGGGAGAGGGCTGCCATGTCAGGAATTGGATAGGGTTACTGTCCCCTCCAGCCACCATCCCTCATGTGTGCCCTGGCGCCCAAGCCAGTGACAGGATGTGAAATATTTGCAGAATAGACCAGGTTATCTGCCTTGGCTGGCAGGTCTGCCTGGCCCGCTTTGGCTCGCCCCAGCTGAGGCTCTAAGGGACAAGCTCCTGGAGCACAACAGGAGCTCAGAAAACAGCCGGGCTTTGGGAAATCGATGTTACTAGAGACAGTGAATGTTGCCCCCTGCATGTTTCCAAAAAAAAAAAAAAGTGTGGGAAAATTGGGATGGAACAGAGGGAAAGTGTGAAGTCAAATCTGTTGTTAGTTTGAAGTTTTAGGTATTCTGACAAGGTATCAACACTGGTTTTTGTTTGAGGGTTTACTGTTAAGCACATTTGCAAATGGTCCTTCATTTGTATCCCCTTCTTTTGTTTAGTGTTGTCAGAGATGGGTATTCCACTGCCATTTAAATATTGCAGGTGCATGAATTCAGCAAAATAATCCAATAGTCCAGTAGTCCATAATAGTAGTGGATTATCCATAGGATTGACAATGTCAGAAGTTGTTGACTTGAGCATTTTACGGCTTTACTTTTTCTTTCTTGTTTTTATACTTTTCTGGCCATTTTGTGTCTGTATATACAAAATAGTTAGGAAAGATATATGGTTAGTTTCTCTTAATTCAATGAGAAGAAAGATTTGTACTAATAGTGTTTGGACAGGATTTCATGTCTGCATCTTGTACTACGAACAACCACTACAAAGACAACAATATGCAATGTATTAATCATTGAAACTGTCCTACTACTCGGTTTTGAAACTGTCTCATTGCTATTTGTTTCTCAATATAATTAATTTTTAAAAAGAACATTTGCAGCGTAACTGTCAGCTGCAGGTTTCCCTTGCGGTCAAGCTCTCCGGCTCTGTGAGTGCTGATGCCACCGAGCTCTGCTTCCCAGGTAGCTGCTCTCAGCACTCCCCAGGCAACACAGTCGCATCCTCCTTGGGCTGTGTGCATCCTCTCCCCAGCTCCCTGCTGGAGACTCTGAGACTCAAAATATCCACAGCTCTGTCTTCTGCTGCTGTGTGACTGAATGCCTGCTTTTTGAGGCACTTTTTCTTCCTGCTGTTGGGAGTTCAGCAGTGTGCCCAGCCTGTTGGGATCCCTGATACGATGCAGCCAATGCATTAGGAAAGGATTCTGGCCTGGCTGATTCTCAGAGAATGCTTGAGAGAAAATCAACATCAGAGAGAAGGAAAACTGCAGTCTAGTGTTACCTTCCAAGACAAAAAAACTGACTGATGGCGGTGAACAGAAATACACAGCTGCACCCAGTTCAAGCTTCCCTTGCAAGAGGGCAATGGGTCCCCATGCTGGCTTCTCATTAGAATTACCTGGGGAGCTTGTAAATACCGCTGTCCCTGTTTAGTCTCCTGAGGCTTGTATTTTATTGGCCTAAAGTGGGATCCAAAGCATCTGTGCATCATTTAAAAGCTCCCAGGATGATTCTGTGGCTCATGGGAAATGGGGACCTCTAAGAGATTCTGTAAACAGGAATGCAGGAGAGGAAAGCACTTTGGCTCTGGCCTCCGAGTGGATCTTTTATGCTCCTCCTCCACCTCCATGGTCTAAACATTTTAGGATTTTGTGCTCTGCTGGACAATATGGGTGGAATTGAAGCTTGAATTTCACTAGCCCTTTCCTTGGAGTATAAATATGAGGACTAGGTTTTTTTTATTTTTAGTTTCTCTATCTTAGAGGAAAACATTTTAAAGAGTGCTCCTGAAGTGGAAGGTTGTTTTAGTTTAAAACTGTATTTGATATTAGGCATTTATACACAGGTTTACTTTGAATATTACTTTGAGTCAAATAGAAATATGATTAATTATTTAAGGATATCTTCTAGGAAAATTAGTAATGCAGCTATATGATTATTTTTTTTTAGAACAAAGACAGCTCATTTGATAATGGGCATAATCACCAAGTGTATCCAGAGTAATGGACGTGCTGAACTCACAATGAACACAAGTGTCACAACAAAAAAGATGTTTTGTCTCATTGTTAAGAGTCCTGAGTAACCAGGATTACTAAGTAGAATGTCTGCTCTTGGGAAATCGCCCTGGGAGCATTTAGAGATGAGTGGGCATGCCGAGTCCCTCTGCAGTTCAGCAAGAAGAAAGGGTGGCAAAGGGGGGGTATTCCAGGCGAGATGCATGCTATTGCTAGTGTGACTTTACTGTCACCTTAAAGGAAAGTTTCCAAATAAATTTATCAACTCAGAGAATTACTGTGAATAAAATTGGCAGCTCATCTGTGAGAAGCCAGACAACAAACTGCTGAGCACAGGGGCACAGGATGGCTGTAATGCGGCCACTCCGGGGCCTGAGCAGGAGGGTCCTAAGTGTGAGCCAAACCCGGGCAATTAGACAAGACTGTTAGTCAAATTAAAGAAATAAAATTAAAGGGGCTAGGGTAGATTACCTCTGGTTTCAATGCCGAGGGTAGATTACCTCTGGTTTCAATGCCGAGGATGAACAAAGAAGAAGCCTACATTAAACTGTTTGGAGAATCTAACTGTAAGAGAGCTCGGCTAGCCTTCCCTCTGATGAGGAAGTTGGCAAGGATTGAAAGTTAAAAGACCAGTCTTCAACGTTGTGAGGCAGAGAGAACACACCTGCAGACAGGAGGATGAGAAGTCAGCTCACCCCTCAAGCACTGCGTGCTGAGTACCTATGCCAGGAAGCCAGAGTCAAATAATGACAAGAACAACAAAATCAAGATCCTCAAAGTCAAACCCAAGCAGTACCTTGCCTGCTCCAAAACTTAATGAAAAGTTTGCCTAGATGATAAAGAGCAAATTCTGGGTGGCGAGAGGCAAACGTAAGTATGGAAAAGTCACTAAAATAGCATAGACTTTCCATTATTACCATAGTGAAAGCCACACCCTGAGGTAAAGACTTAAAAAATGGGACTAGGAGTGAGTGCAGGAAGAGGCCTGATAAAGGATGGAAGTATAGCTGAACCCCTGCCACGATGACATCAAGAGGCGGAGTCCCGGCCCACCCCAGAGGCGGTATGTCATCTGAGGCCCTTTGTCCTCTGTTTGGGTCCGCCTGGGACTTCTGTCCTTCACAACTTTACCCCTTGTGCTCCAGAATAAGCACAGGAGTCTTGCTGCCCAGGTGTCTCCAATAGAGGAGCTCAGGGACTTGGTGACAGCTGCCCAGCCCAAACCAACATGCATTAATTGATTAATTAATTAATTTCCATATTGTTCACTTCCTTCAGTTACTGTTTTCTGTTGGTTTGTTTCATTTCTTATTTATTTTTTGTTTGCTTTTGCAATCCTGAGGGTCCAATCCGAAGTCTTCATGCTGAACTTCATCCCTTGTCTGTTTTTAATTTGATGTGCACATCACTTTTCCTGAATCACAAATACTTTCCTTCAAACTTCTGTAGTATCTGATTATCTAATTTCAGTCTCATGGTATTTCATAGTGACAAGTTAAGATCTTAGGCAATTTGTTTTGCCATTGTTTTAGTAATGTGTAGGATCTTGTCTTTATTACTGGAATGTTCAAATCTACCAGGACACGTAGCACATTCTCCTTCTCCTTTCAGTAACTGAACACTTTGTCTGCAAGCATAGGGTCTTGAGGTTGTTTTCCAGGATGCCCAGTTACTGCACGGGAAACCTCCCTCTGCTCTGTTTTTTATTCGTTCTTGTGCCCATCTCTTCATGGCTTTCTTGGAAGCTTATGAGAACGTGCCTTTAAGTTTGGCCTCCACCATGGTAATTAACCTTTCTACTTTTGTATTTTTAGTCCCTTTCACCATGCCATCCGTCCCCTTTTCATTTTTGCCTGCTGCAAGGATCTGCCTCTCAGTCCATCCTTACTCAGTACCATCTGCAGTTTTATCACTGATTTTAGAAAATACTTATTTTGGTCTTATTAAAGTATCAGACAAGTATCACTTAAAATGTACCTGAGATTTTGTTTGTTATGCTTTTCCTCCAAAACACACATCTGTCATCTCCTCCTGTTCAGGGCCTATTTCTTTTCTTTAATTTTTTATTTTACTGTTATTTTATAAATGATGGTCGTTGCTTTCTGTTGACTCATCCTTGAATATTCAAGGTTTTACTTGGGCTTTTAATTTGCTGAAAAAGTAGTGTGTGACTCACCTCAGATAAAGAGGAGGTCAAGCTAATGAAAAATCCATTCTAATTAAGTGATTCAGCAACTGCCAGAGAGAAGAGAGCTCGGATCACAGCATAGCCACCAGGGAAACGTTTTCAGGCAGCCTCTGACCCCTGCTCACTCTTATAAATGTGCTGGGCTAGGTGGCTGCCTCCTACGTCCGCTTTTGTCTGTTGGTCCTTTATTATTTTAGGCTGTTTTAGTTTAGGCTCGCGGTGCCCGTGCTTTGGATTCCATTCGATTGTGTCTGACTTACCACTTAGGCTATACTGCTCTTTCAAGGAGAATTAGCACAGCCCCAAGTAAAAACGTTGCTGTGGTTGAGGTTCCCAGTGTTATCAGTGTGTAACTTTTATTTTCCCTTGATCTAAGGAGATTTGAATTGTGATGTACCCTTGTTCACCCTACTGTACTGTTTTAGGAAAGTTGCCTGTTATATAACCCTAGCTACCATGCCTTAATATGAGCTCACCTCTTCCACGTCTCCTGTAGTACCAGGAAGCTGAATATGCATGTTGTTGTCCCTGTGCTCACTGCCAAAGGCAGGCTTCCCTGTTTCTCCTTTGTCTCATTCTGCATGAGATTATAGAATGGACACGATAAGGAGGAGGTCTAACAAAGCCCAAGGAATTGTTTGCTTCATAATTTCAGCCTTTTATGCTTAGAAAATATCTCTCCAGGAGTTACTGCTGTGTGTCTGTCTCTTGTTTTCTTAAGCACATTCAATTCTTTATACATCTGAGTCTACTTCTACGTGCGGTTTCAGTGCCCAGTGACACTATGCTGCTTATCTCAGTTAAATTATATTTTTCAGCACTTTCTGTCAAATATAACTATCTTTCTAATTTTCATCCATTTTCTGGGAAGTCTCATTATTTATTTTGTAGAGGAACCAAGTCTTGTTTGAACGTTAGGTCAGAAAATTCTATACCTCAGCCCATGTGCTGTTACAGTAGCAAAATACCTGTCTGAGTAATTTATAAAGAATCATAGGATGGCTGAGATTATTGTAGTCATAATTTCCATCACCTTTATTTTTATTTATTTATTCGTATTTTAGGGAAGGGTCTACAGGGTGTTCAGGGTCTCACTACTAGATCAGACTTGTAGTGATCCACCTGTTTATAGCCTCCCAAGAGCTAGGATTACAGGTGCGTGCCACCATGCCCAGTCTCAACTGCCATCTCCGTGCATTGTGAGGGCTGGACTGGCACTGCAGGCCTGGGGATGGCGCCTCTGGCCCCTGCACCTGCTTGTAGGTGCTTTAATCTGCTGAGCTATTTGGCTGCTATTCATCTCATAGTTCTGGATCTGGAAGCCTAGGAGCATGACACCAGCATTTGCTTAGGATCTGATGAAGTCTTAGAGTATCACGATATGGCAGAGGATAAGACACAGCCGATTAACTAGGTCAGGCCTCTTCATATGAAGCCACCACTGTCATCACAGGGTTTCATACTCACAAACTATAACTGTAATTATCTCCCAAAGACCTCAACAGAAATACCTTCCACATATAAAATTTGGGATTAGCTTTCTATGGCAGGAATTTGAAGAGAACAGTTAAAACCATTGCAGTCCACCTGCAAGTTCTTAGATAGTCAACCATCAACTTTAGAAATCTTGTTAATCAGCTCTAGAACGTTTAGTGATAAGACACTTCCAGTGTGAAATGGGACCCCAGGGAAGAGAGGAAAATCTTGGGGAACATGCCAAATAGCTCAGCAGATTAAAGCATCTGCTTAGGCAGATGCGAGGGCTGGGAGTTAGATCTCCTGGACAGTTGTGCCAGCCCCACCCTCAGGGCACCCTGAGACTGTGATTGAGACTGGATATGGTGGCGTGCATGTGCCTGTAATCCCAGAACTTGGGAGATTGTAAGCAGGAAGATCACTGAGTCTGATCTACAGAATGAGACCCTCCCACTGTACACCCTGTCTAGACACAAGTAATTAATTAATTAAAAATAAATAAATAAAATATGCTATCAATGAAATGCCAAGTTATATGGGCTACACTGTTGCTGCTGAGCTGTCTCTCAATTGTCAAGCAAATCTGTGTAAAGGAAATGGATTTAGAGTTTAACATGACAGTCCTCTAAACAGAGTGGATTGTGTTTTTCCCACTAACTGTCCTCATTTCCTTGCCATGTGAACCACATAGTGGGTTTATATGAGCAATGTGCTTGGATCTGTCTTCCTGGAAGGGAGCAGAGAGAGCCTCAGCAGACAGAAGGCCAGAAAGGAGATATAAAAATTCATTTTGTGTTCGGGGAGTATGAGGTGTCTCGGATCAGCAGAAGTGTAGGTCATGAGCTGGGGAGATGCAGGGGGTGCCCATGGAGAGGGAGGTATTATGCGACCAATGGGAGATCACTGGAAATTCCAGGCTGTGGTGCTTGTACATTATTTGCAGAGCAGCTGGGTGCCATGGAGTGGTTTTAAGTGACACTGCTTCATGGGCTTTGAATAAGAGGAATTTGGCACACTGAGAAGCAGGGTGACACAAGCAGGGGAGGATAATTTATGAGGATATTTCCACAGTTTATTTTCAAGATAAAGTGCACAGGAGATGCAAGTGGAAAAGAGGGTGGCAGGAGGTGACTTTTGTTCAACCCATCAGAATTTGAAAATCTGAATAAGCATTTCCTTTTCCTACTTGAACAACAAAATCATTGCTTTATCTCCCTTTGGAGGGAAAGTTGAGCATGGTTCTAAGTAGATTGCCCTAGAAGGTTTGGGAAATTGGCAGTTCCTAAGCTAGCCCCCCTTAATGAGGAAGCCAGTAATAAGCTCCGTGCCACTTGGGGGTTTCCACAGATCCATAGTGAGCTCCCGTGCTGTGACAGTGTCGAAGAGCTATCAGCAGCACATAGGACCCGGAAGCTGTCAGACGTCAGCTTCCATAATAATTGTGTCTTTTAAAACTTTGCAAATTTCCCATTTCCCGTGTGAGGACTTCTATTTTCTCATTTTTTTTATTTTTTAATAAGCTTGATACATTATACATTGCTCATTGACTACTAAAATTGGAACCAGTAGCACAATAACTGGCAATTATTTCCTGAGTGCTGTGAATTTCCCTGCTACTTTTTTGGAATTTGTACAAACCTCAGAGCTGTTCCAACCAACCAGACTTTGGCCTTGAACTTTCAACCAGACTAACAGGATTGCTGAACCTTTATCTTTTTGACACATAGGCTGTCTACTCAATACAACTTCTCAGGAAAGAAAAACAAAACTAATCTTGCAGTTCAAGTGGTCATGATGTCCTGTTTATAAGGAAGAAGTCCCTTAGAATAGTGACTTTCTTTTGAATCATCTGCTTCCTTGTGCTTACATACATCTCAGCGATGATATCTGTGTTTCTGTTCCTTTAGGTTCATATTTAATTTTTTTTGTAGGTTTCTTTCTGTAGCTTTTAGGAATATTATTAGATCACCCTGTGCTCTGAAATTCCTATCTACAGAGGGCACCAAAGGAATAACATCTTTATCATTTAATATCATTTTATATCATTAAATACCATCTGAGGAAAATTTTGATAAAAATATAGACAGTGGAGCTAAGAGCTTACTAATAGCCTTAGAAGGTTGCATCTGAGAAGGGCAAATGTGTGCAGAAAGGAATATTGAGAACTTAAAAATAGGTTTTGGGGACTTTAACATTATTGCGTGTGCCTAAGAAAAACTCTAGGAGTAGTGACGAAGGAGGCAAATATCTGGTCAAGTGTATGTTGAAAGAAAAGTCTGTAAAGCAAAGAATAATATGCAAAAGCATTAGGGGGATTTGAGCTTCCATTCAGAATTTTAGCATATGGAGTTTAAAATTTAGAGCGTAATCTGATCTGCACAGGTCTTGAGAACCCTGAAGGAGCCAAGGGGACAGAAGTGCTTAGGGGTCTTTTTTTGTTTTGTTTTGTCTTGTTTTCTTGGCTAGGAGAGAATGCAAAACAGCATCACCAAAGTTGGACTTAGGATGCCTTTGAAAGGCTGCTGGGAGTAGAATGAATGCATGCACGGCGAGTGGGTCACCTGGAAGGTACATGCTTTTTGCCAGCGGCTTCCCTGCAGGACTTATCAAAGGAGTTTTCTTGCTCATCCTAGTGCCACATCTGTCACATGACCAGCGGGTTCCTTACTGCTCAGGCGCTGAAAGGAGGAATTGTCCTAGGTCCATGCTCAACTCTTGTTAACCTGGTTCTGTATTTCTAATGAGCCTTTGAGCCAAAGAAGGCGTACGCAAAATCTGCTTCTCATGCCTAGGACTTTCTTTCTTTATCTTCATCATGATGTATGCTTGCCAGTTAAGGTCTGCTTGATTAGTGTTTCTAATTGCTGAGAAATACCTGACACTTAGAGTTAAAGGAGGAATGGTTTATTTGGCTCACAGTTTGCAGAGGTCTCAGTCCATAGTTGAGTGGCTCCAAGGTAGGATGGCATGAAAGAGGGGCCTCTCAGAGAAGAAATGGTTCATGGTGGGCAGAAGACAGAAGGCAGCAAGCAGCAAACTAGCAGTGACCAGCAGAGGTCCTCTTTCTCTCTCTTCTATCCTAACCAGTCTATCTAGCCTCACAGCAAAGAGCATCCATGCCCAGGGTAGGGCAGCTTTAATCCTAGTGTCACACTGTGCACCAGCCCCAGCATGATGCCCTTGATCCAAGCATTGCACACCCTAGATCCAGCCACCTCCAAAAAGCTCCATGACTGCATGAATGTCTGAGGAGCTACATATGCCATAGCAAGGATCAAAGATCTGCCTCATGCAACTTTGCCATCGTGATCTCTCTCACCTATATTTAGTATTTCCTAACAAAGTTCCTGTTTATCTTATGAATTTCTGTGCACAATTTCAGATATTGGATTCATCTGTCTCGCTATGTTATAGGCTTTGCCAAAGTAGAAACTCTGCCCTAATATTCTTTTTATCCCGATGCACAAAGGAGCCAGTTGATGGGCACTTATGATTTATTTATACTTGGTGCTGCTGCTGTCCCATTGACAGCTGCTATGTTCAGTTCTTAATCACTTTAATTTCCCTGTGGCTGACCACTAAGCATCATATATGTAGTAGAAAAACACTGTTGCAGCGTTGATCAGCATGGCTTCTTTCCAAAAGCATTTCAGAACAATGAATATCAAAAGTGGGTATAGGGAGGCTCTCGCCTCCTTAAATTTCTTCTAGGTGGTGAGTGTTGGTGTTGCTAACTCATTAGTACATTTATTCATGAAGAGATTACCAACCTATGATATATTGAACCAGGAAAGATACTCAGTGGTATAAGCACTTGCCCGGCAAATGCAAGGTCCTGAGTTTGATACTTGGTACCAAAACTTAAAACAATAATAATAATAACAATAATAAATATAATATATTAAAATGCATTATTTCTCCACAACTCTCTGTCAACCAAAGAGACAGTGCTAAATACAAATGACTATATCAGGGAGGTTTTTGGAACTTTTTAATGTATAAATTAAAGCAGAGAATGGTATAACTCACACTATTCCTTACTCCACATCAGTAGTAGCTGTTGTGTTTGAGAACTAAAAATGGGGCCAGCCAAATATCTCAGAGGATTAAAGTGCCTACAAGCAGGTGCAGGGGCTGGGGTTTTGAGCCCTGTGCCTGTGTGCTGGCCCTGTCCCCAGGGTGCACTGACATGGCAATTGAGACTGAGTATGGTGGTGATGTGCACCTGTAATCCCAGCTCTTTGGAGGCTGTAAACAGGTGGATCACTATGAGTCTGATCTAGTAGTGAGCCCTGAACACCCTGTAGACCCTTCCCTTAAAAAAAAAGAAGTAAAAATGGATACAGTGTATAGGGTGAAATGCTGCCAGTTCTTTACATTTGCTTTTGCCTACAAAGAATTTCTGCCTTAAGAAAATCAAACCAGAGCCCACCTCTTTTTGGAAACTAAGCTATAGTTCTTTCCCTTCAGTAGCAAAGGGGAATAGGATAAATTGCCTTTATAGAATAATAACCTGTTAGTGTCATGTGGACTCTTGGTCCTCTAGGTCCAATGTTGGTCCCTGCTTTTACTATGATCAAATGAGTTTATATGAGGTTGTAGAACCAGGGAAATAGCTCAATGGCATAAGCACCAGCTGGCCAGTGCAAGGTGCTGCTTTTGATTCCCTGTTTAAAAACAAAAATGATAGGCAAAAGCAGGGACTGGGATTTGACCCCTGGCACCACACGCTGTGCTGGCCCTGCCTATGGCTTCCTGAGCAGGTGAGGGGCCTGAGCCCAGGTGTGGTGCTGCACACCTGTAATCCCAGTGCTGAGGAGGCTGAAAACAGGAGGATCACTATGAGTTCCAGCTATGTAGTGAGACCCTGTACCAAATACATAAATAAAAGAAAATGAGGTTGCGAATATGGGGCCTTATGATGACATTGGTGACTTTATTAGAAGAAAAGAGGCCAGAGCTCTGGAGCATACTTGTTCTGTCTCACTACATGGTGTCCTCTGCCACATGATGATCTAATGAGGACCTACCAGGTTCTAAAATAACTTATTCAAAAGAACCTTGTTCTTTAGAATGAAATTATTTGTAGGGGAAAAATAGGTTGCACCCTGGATATAATAAGGAGTGCAAAATTGCTGAGCAGTGTTGATTCACTAAATAAGCCTTTTTAGTCACAGGACAGAGCTTAACATAATGGAAGAAAAGCTACTCTATTGCTAGGTTCATGGCATAAACCTCTGCGCATCTGGGTATCGGTTCAGTAGCAAATAAACGTTCATCTTGTGTGTATCTAAGATGCTGTTGCTTTGCTTAGGATGATCAGTTTCTGTATTTATTTGGGGATTTTCAGAGTATCTCATGACATTTCTGTGGTCATTTTTACTTTGGTGAAGAGCCAAAAAGTGACATGGTACCAGAGTAGTGAATAGGTGGATAAACACTTACGGTAATCTTTTTTTTTTTTTTTTTTAACCAGCTTTCCTTTCCCTTTGATGACACTATGCAGCAATGTTCACCTTATTTTTGTTCATACCACATGAAGATGTGCAAAAGAATTACAGATTTGCTTCTGAAAATCATCATTCTGAAAGAATGATGGAGTAAGCGTGTAGCAAGTGAGGGAATATTTCCAGGGCATTCATGGCATTGTGTCTTCACCGCAATATTTTTGAAAATTGAGCATTTAAGATATATTCTGATTCTGCCATGTGTGCATGAACGTGTTATCTCTTTTCACTGATCATCAAATCATACCCCATGAGAACTATGGAAAATGAGGCGTCTCAAGGAAAGAGAAAGTTTGAAGTCAGTAAGAAGTGAATAAAGAAGGGTTCTGTCAGTAACCATTAATAGTTCAATTACATAAGACAGAGACCATCAAAGAAGTCTAGTAATAAGACAGACTGAAAGGCAAGTTTATTCATTGATCTCAGTATTATCCAGAGTACCAAGAAGCGCAGTGGCTATGCACTATGGATTAAATGTTTGCTCCACATAATTCTTCAGTTTGAATTCTAATCTCCAGTGTGATCATATTTAGAAGTGGCCTTTGGGTGGTAGTTATGTTTAAGTGAGGACAGATGCCTGGAGCTCTCGTGATGAGATTAATGCCCTCATAAAAAGAGGATGTGACCAGAGTTTTCTCTATTTCCTCTGTGCAAGGACACCTCAAAGAGACGGCTGTCTGCAAATCACAAAGAGGCAATGAATTTAGGCACACCTTGATCTTGGGCCTCCCAAACTCCAGAACTGTGGGAAATAAATGTGCTCTAAATCACCCAATCTAAAGTAGTACGATACAGGTACCTAAACTGACTATAACTCTATAAAATATAAAAACTACTATATTTATAAAGTCACTGAGGACAATAAAAGTCATTATTGCAAAGCATAACTTCAATGATGTGTTTACCAATATCTCACAACACCATTATGTTGTCATTTATCTTTTTCTTACATCAACCAATTCTTCAACTTCCTCAGCACCAACTAAGTGTCCTACAACTTAGTTCAATTCTTGTATTTGATGTCTGAAGTTAATATTAGACTCCAAGAGTTAACATCTCAGTCCCACAAGCATGCTCCCACTGCAGATATCAATTGCAAGGCTTGAGCATCCTGTAGTTTTTAGTGATTGGCTATTGAGTGTCCTGTGACTCTTCCTAAGGGGCAATAATATGCTAGACTAACACACCGAACTGAGAAAAAAGCTTTACTTATAAATACTAGTTTATCTTAAAAACTACACTTCAGCAGATAAATGGAACAGATATTCAAAATAAGGTATGGAGATAAAAGGGTCCATGCCACTCCCAGCTCCTCGTTATGTTCACCATGTCACCAGTTCAAATCTCTGAACCCTAGCTTAGGGTTTTTTTCTTGTTGTTGGTGGTGATTTCATTATGAAAGCATTCTTTAATAAGTTATTGGTCTTTAGTAGTCAATCTCCAGCTCCTCTCTCCACCACAGAGGCTGGAAGATAGGACTGAAAGTTCCAACACTCTAATCACGGCTGTCTTTCTGGTGACCAGCTCCATTCTGAAACTGTCCAAGTGTCAGCCAACAGTCATCTCATTAGTGAACAAAAGACACTCCCTTCATTCTAGAGATTCCAAGGCACTTAGGAACTGCATGCCAGGAAGAGGAGATAAAAACCAATTATTTATTTTTTAATAATAATAAGACTTCAAAAGATAAGACCTAGTACCATAACAGATGCTGGGGAACAGAACAAGTTGAGGATGCTTTTTCTTCCCCTAAGATATAGAGGATTGAGGATCTCTATATAAGAGACATAGTTATAGAATTTAATAACCTGAAGAAAATTTAGTAATCATTAAGTCTAACATATATTCTGTGTGAGGTTTCTAGGTATCCTTCGAAACACGAGTTCCATCGCTCAGTAAGTCTGCTCAGTGTCAGATGTCATGTAATCTTGGAGTTTCATGGTACTTATTAGCACATTGGAGGATGTGAAGAGTCCCAGAGTAAAGATTAATTGCATTCAGCTCCTCTCCAAAAGTTGTCTGCGGAGCTCATTCTTTCATGGCCCATATATTTTCATACACAGAACAAATTGTTTTTGAATAGCCACTACTTTGCACTGGGGCTAGGAAAGGTTGTTACTCAAGAGAATGCACAGATTGAGAAATAATGACCTTGCCCAGCTGCTCTTCTTTCCACATGGGAAAGTTAAGCTTCTGAATCATCAGGTTGCAGGAAACAAGAGGAGATCAAAGACAGGCCATGAAAAGAGAGTGTCATGGTTTGTATCTAGATATCCTCCCCAGAGCTCATGGAGTGACAAGTGGAGCTTCTTAGAGGATGCTGAATGTAGAGTGTGTGATGTTGGGTCTGATCCATGGTGTGATGCTAGGATTAAGGCTGCCCCTCACCCCCTGCCTCTCAGGTGTAAATGCTCCTGGCTCTCAAGCTGGGAATTCTGGGTAGGATATAAGGGAGAGAAAGAAAATCTCTGCTGATCATTTATCACTTGCTGCTTTATGCCTTCTGCCTGCCATGAACTATTTCTTCTCTGTTAATGTCCCTCTGCCACACCACCTTGCCTTTGAGCCAGTCAACTATGGACTGAAACCTCCGCAAACTGTGAGCCATATAAGGCTTTCCACTGTTACCTGTGAGTATCAGGTACTTTTTTAAAAAATATATTTTATTTTTTGGTGGAACTGGGGATTGAACTCAGGCCCTTGTGCTTGCCAGGGAAGCACTTACTCTACTGAGCCATCTCCCTAGCCCTAGTATCAGGTACTTTATCTCACAACAAGAAAAATAACCAAGACAGAAGGTATTATCTCCTTAAGATCAGTGGGGGGAAATCTACTGCAGGATCAGAGAAACAGAGAACAGTGAGACTGAGACAGTAACAATGAAGTTCAGGCGATAGAACCATTTATTCTGGGAATGGATATCTAATGAAGGACTAAACAAGATGGGTGTGCCCACACTTAAGTAGTGGGGCGACGATCTACATAATTTCATGAAGCTGGAGAAGCAAGAATGATGGAAATGAAGCTAAGAAATGTGTGTACATAGCCTCATACTCAATACCTAAGGACAGCAAGAGGCTGGATAAAAAGATTCACCAGCTACTATTTATTTGGCATCTGGTGATACAGAGGAGAGAAACTGAGGTTTCTTCCACGGCATCACTGGAAAAGTTAGTGTAATCTCAGCTCCAGGGCTCACAGCTATGCATGTCCCAAGGTCTGTTGTGTTGTTTCAGGCATTACATTACCAAAACCTTGGGAGCCAGTAGACTGTGACAAAAGGTCTCAAGAACCACTTCCTTACAGAGAGATACTTAGCTCCCAAGCATACCCTGGGAAAGGGGAAGAGAAGCTTCTTCGATGGTGAAGGCACTTCAGTGGAACAGATCAAGCTCTACCACAATGACAGGCAGATTCTGCAGCATGTTGTTTGGGAAGCGGTCCTTTACAGAGTGAGCGCCAATATCCCCTCACTGCCCACATGCATCCTTCTCATATGGCTTTCATTACTGGCACACTATCTAGTGTCATTAAGATACCAATTTTATTTAGGTATATCTGCATTGGCAGTTTAATTATGTCTGGGCAAGGCTCTCAGTATCTATTCATGGGTGATCTTTGGTAGTTGTCAGGCACCCGCCTGGAGATAAAGGCTCAGTGCCTGGGGAATGCTAATGTTCCTCCGCCTGCCACTTGACAAACACACATGCCAGTTATTACCAAACTGATTATTTCAATCATTAACAACACATACATCAGCTTCCTTCACCCGCGATGGTCACATGCATTCATCTTTTCATAAACAATTATCTGACCAGGGTACTGAGAATTGATGTTCTTGGGGGAATTGCTCAACTTGGGTCAGCCACGGGATGCAGCAAGCTGAGCAACGCTGTTAGCATCACCATTTCATTAATCAGATCAGAACACTCACTTGTCCAGCGAGCACCGTGTTTCTATACAATAACCAGTCAGGATGCACTTGTGCTGTGTGTGGCTGTCTTCATTTTTTTTCTGTAGGATGCTGCTTTGCAGATCCCTTTGGAAAATCTGTATCTTTGCTCAGCCTATCACCCATCCCATTTATAATAATTACTCGTGTTCCAAGGCGAAGGGTGTGCGGAGTCAGCCTGTGCATTTGTGGAGGCGCCATCTGCCCCTTATTGCTCACCTGAGTCACGGGCTCCCTGACATCACTTCTCCACAGCAATGAGAGGCAGACTGAGCACACAAAGGCTGGGCTGCACTTCACCTCACAGGCCTGGAGAGTGAGAAATGAGTGAGATGGGATGCTGTGAGAACGGCATCCTGGCAGAGAGCCTTTTCTTCAAAGGGCAGCTCAGAAATGGCAGCTCTGCTTCAGTAGGAAAGGGCATCCTGATCCTCAGATGGAAGGGATAGTTTGTGCTTTTCGGATTATTCTGTAGCCGTCTAACCTATTTTGAAAAAAAGAACTCTATGCTCAACTTTTTTTACGCTTCAGGTTGCTTTTTTGATGTCATGCAAACTTCCAGAGTTTGGGTGTTTAATGACTCTATGTGATTGTCTTTTTCAATTGCTGAAAATTTATATTGATATTTTTAAAAATCAAACCCAAACTAGAAAGAAATGGTACTTACATATTTTCACTATATGAATGGAAATTGTCATATACCTGAAGCTACATATTTTAATCCTTGGAATGTTCTCATCAGATGCCAAGTAGAGCATGCTTGTGCAGGTGACGAGGGTGGTGCAGCTGATGGTGATGGTGATAATAACAGTGATGGTGGGGTGGATAACAGTGGCAATGGCAGTGATGGTGATACTTTCTCTTTATATAACTCAGGCAATGCATTACTTTTTGACTTTCATAATAATTAAGATTGCTAGGGTGGACCAGATAGCTCAGCAGACTGAAGCACCTGTTAAGGCAGGCGTATGGACCTGAATTCTATCTCTAGCATGCCATGCCAGCCGTGCCCCCAGAGTGCACTGAAATGGCCAGTGAGACTGGGTGTTACGGCACATGGCTATAATTCCAGTGCTTTGGAGAATGAAAACAGGAGGATCACTACAAAACCCTGTAGACCCTGTACCAATACATTAAAAAAATACACGTAATTAAGATTGCTTTAAAGAAGGATTCTGAAAATGAGATACAGAGATTCTGTGTGATTTATCAAAGATCAGGAGCTGGTTAATCCATAACCCTTGATAAGATGCTACTTGGTGTCACAAAATCCTGACAAATGATTTTGACAAAGGACAATGCATCTTTCTTTGGGGTACAATTTATTCTCATTTTCTCTGAAAAGCTCTAATAAAGAGTCTTATAGTTGAGCCAAGGTAATTGTGTTTATAATTAAATTCAACCTGTTCTAGATTTCTGTCTAGGTATACAAACAAATGTGATTCACCCTGTAGCAGCCTTTGATTCCAGATAGCTAAGGAAAGCTGTAACATCACCTGGAAATTTCCTTTCAGACTAAGTTCAGGTATCTAAGTTCCGTGATAATATCATTAGGCAGTTAGATCCCTACACCCAGGTTTGTTTGCTGGCAGCTGACCACAGCAAAGGATGTCATTTATTTTAGTAAGTGGAGAATATGATTTCTCTAAAGCTAGTTCTGAAAGGATGGATGGGGCTTCATCGACCAAATATCACAGCTGCACTGTTGTCTTTGGTAGTAAGGAACAGTGTGGGGAAGAATAGAGTAGCACTGGGCCATGCTCAGCCTTGTTCCGTCCCTTCCTGGACCCAGATCACTCCTCCCTTCTCTGCAAGAACGAAGCTGGATTGTGACCTTGTGATGCCACATCTATATACTGTGTTTACGCTTCTGTGTGGAGGAGAGGCAAAGGTGGCATTTTATGGATTAAGAATCAAGAAACCATTTGTCTTTAAAGAAAAAAATATTTACATTTTACTGATTCTATGTTAATGCTTTTCAATTGCCACAGATTTATATTGCTATTTTTCATCAAGCCCAAACTACAAAGAAGCAGTCATTTTGTTGACCAGTTAGAATAATGCCTTAGCTTTCTGGTACTCTGTCAGCGTGGAAGCAAACTGGCCTTCTCTTTGTTCCTTCATGTGAGTCTTAGCACTTTGGACACTCAGTTCTTCAGCAAAACCCAGCTGAATGCTGTCAGTGTAATTCTGACCCTGTCTACCCAGAGACAGCATCAGATCCCAGAACTAAGGTGCAGTACTGTGAGAGCTACGTCCTCTCCCAGCACTTCAGATGTCAGTCTCCATTGTAGCACACATTATCACAGACCCTCCTGATAAAAGGGCTACAGGTTGCCCACTGCCTCCTTGATTAGCTCAATTAACTTTTTCATGGAACTCTGAAGCACTTTTACTTCTTTTTAATCAACTATTCTAACAGGTGTTACAAAAGACCCAGAGGGATGGCCAGATGGAGGAGATGTACAGGGCAAAGCATGGGGAAGGGACATGACTCTCCTGTGCCCTGGAGAACCCCCCAGTTCCTTA
The DNA here is from genome assembly GCA_004027165.1 of Ctenomys sociabilis. Lineage (NCBI taxonomy): Eukaryota > Metazoa > Chordata > Mammalia > Rodentia > Ctenomyidae > Ctenomys > Ctenomys sociabilis. Next base: position 23,647 of record PVKA01019167.1, read on the forward strand.
AAAATCTATTTCCTCTGCTCTTTATACAGTGTTACTATGTATGTATGACGGATTATGTCATTAGTCATTGCTAACATTTCAGCTCTCAGCTCCTCTCCCCTTCCGGTGAGATGTGCGTGTCCTGGGTGGGGAATGAAACGGTTGACCCTAAGATCATATGATTTGTTCCTCTGGCAAACAAGCCCCACATTCTGGGGTCATCTGGCGGCTCCAGCCAATAGTTTTCATGAGTATGAAAAGAGATACATTACTTTAGAGATTCCAGGATTTGGAGAATTGAAGCCCAAAACTAAGAGTGCATTTCAACAACAAAATTCTTTAAACTGAGTGTTGAAGCAACAGAAATTTTATTTTAAGACAGTTTTAAAGGCAAGAGTTTCATCATCACAATGCCTGTAGGATGGCTTTTCTGGTATGCTCTCTCCTTGGTTTGTAGGTGGTCATGTTCCCGCTGTGTGGCCTCATTGCCCTTGCTTTGTGTTGGCATGCTCCTGGTGTCTCTTCCTCTGAGAAGGGCTTCAATTTAATTTCATTAGTATTCCACTCTGATGACTTAATTTAACCTAGCTCCTGAAAGACCTTATATTTAATACAGACACATTGGGAGATAGGGCTTAATCATATCAATTTAGGGAAGACACAGTTTTGTTTGCCTATGAAGTTAAGGCTTTCACTCTTCCAGTAGGCTGTGTTAAATGTACAGCAACTAGAGAAAGTCAACACCATTCACAGATATGAGAAGTCGGGGGGGTGTGTGAACTCCCAGACTCCATTTCCTTTGTTCAAATGGATGGTCAGAATACATGTCCATGAATAAAGGCTATGTAAACAGGTGACAAATGATCCTTTGGCCAAAATGTTTAAGAGCAGAACCAAAAAGAGCACTGAAAGTTGCAAAGACAAGTGTTGTGAGCAATATGATCTCAGTACAGAAAGAGGTTTCTCCAGGGGCCAAGGCTCTTGGAAGAGACAATTCTACTGCACAGGATGTAAAACTGAAATAAGTTCCCTTTCAAATCTCAGAGAAGCAGGACTCAGGGCTTGTTCACTTAGACTATGGTTGGAAGGTGGAGATGATTACATACACTAGCCCTTGCGTTCCCAATGTACATACCAAGAACAAGTGAGACAGTGATGAATTACCCAGGATGAGGTTGGAATAATTTAATAAAAAGAAGTGGAAACAAGGTCCTTAATTCCTAACCTCTGGAACTGTGGCTAAATCCATTAATAGAACATGAATTAAGAAGTCCACAGTCAGATTACTCAGCATTGCCTGCTAGTGAATCACTTTGGCAGTAGGGTCAGAATTAACATCTGAGAATTCTTTGAGAGTTTATTGCTGAGAATTTCCCTCTCCCTGGCTCACTTTCTCAGATTTTTTTAGTCTGAAAGATAGAAACTCTTTGGCATCCATTCAAACCTCATTCAAACCACAGGTTAGGACTTTAAAGAAGGCCTTTGGGAGATACAGGATCGGTCTAAATAGCTTATATCATAGCTTTCAGTCTTTAAAACTTCCTTCACAGCATCAGTATGGAAAAGTCTGTCATAATACATAAATAAAGTTTGTGGGATTTAGAAATTCATATGTGGTTGCTTATGCAGTGATTTTCAAACATTTGATTACCTTAGAATTCTTACTACAAATGAAATTTTACACAATGTGAAAATGAGCAAAGCTGATAAGGGAAGCTGGTCTGTTGAAGTAAGAACAAACTCCTGCCTTTTCATTTTACTCACTGGAGTAGCCTGTAAGGAGCATAAATGCCAGATCTTCCAAGAAGATATATTGAATGCTTTCTTTTTTCTAGGAATATGATGTTGTACAGTAAATTTCTCTCAATGAATTGCAAAAATGTTGCAATCAAAGCTGTTGGCTAAATGGGAAGTCATACTGCTCAATAAGCTTTAAAACACATTTTGAAAATGTTACATTATCTTCTAATGTAATTCAGACTAAGGATGCAGAGTTTCTCCGCAGAAGAAGCATTTAAAACTCTTTGTTTGAGGCCAACTGTAGGGCCAGTGAGACAGCTCAGGGAACTAAGCACCTGCTTGGGCAAGTTCAGGGAACAGGGTTTGATCTCAGGCACCACGCGCAGCACCAGCCCCACCCCTGGGTGCACTGAGCTGGCAACGGAGTCCAAGTGTGATGACACATGCCTGTAATCCCAGCACTGGGGACCACTATGAGTCTGAGCTACTGAGTGAAACCCAGTACCAAATACATAAACACAACAAAAAAGCAAGCTGTTGAAAAAAGTATATTTTACAACTCTAGCATGTACTTTCATGCATCATCTTATGTTATATTGAACATGCAAGGAACCTTAGAAATATAAATAACAAAGTTCTTTTTGACCTATTGAATATTCTGCAAGATTAAACATTGATGATGATATTTGCAGCTCTCTTTTAACAGAACTCATTAATGTGTCTTTAAATTCCAACCCTGAATCCTTTCATAGGCACTGCAAAAAGAAAAAAAAAAAAAAAAAAAAAACTATCTTTCTCTGCATTGAGCCCTTAGTGAGTGACAAGGTGAACAGGACAATGTTATAGGGTGTTGCCTGAAGGCATTGTGATCAGGTATGAAAGCCTGAAAATCAGAGGTCAGTTAAAAATGAAAAAGCAATGCTTTCATTTATTTCTTGTATAAAAACATGCTTCCTCTTTACCTAAGCTGGGTTTCGAGGAACTACTTTTTGTTGCAGTTTAAAGAATCTATCAGGCTTGACTTGCAAGCCTAAAAGATGTGTTTATAGAGAAAATTTAGGTTTATTAACTGAGTGAGCTCAAATTGAGAAGCAGAGGGGCATTACATTGGTATGTTTGGAACATTACATAGTAGAATCTCATCTTATATCATTGGTGGATAACTTTTAAAATTGGGATAGTCGGGCCTGGTGTCACATGGCGGAAAACCCAGCACTTTGTGAGGCTAAGGTAGAAGTATCCTAAACTGAAGCCCGCCCTGAGCTGTAGTAAGACTGTCTCAAACTAAGAGGCTGAGGGGGTAGCTCTGTGGTGTAGTGACAGAGCATCCTGGGTTTGATCCTTAGTGCCATAAAAATAATAGCAGTGACAATAGTTTATTAATTGATAAAACAAGAAAACAGAACCATAGCAAAGGGCAAAACTCATACAAAATCATAATTACCCCCAAGAATCCATGAGATGCCTGGAAGCTTGCTGAAAAATATCACCTAATAATTTGTCTGTAGAAATCTGCATGTTGTATTCCTCTTTCTCTGATATTGGACACAGAATCTTTTGATTTAAGTAACAAAGAATAATTAAGGGGAAATCTTGTGTTCTTTGGATCTGACTGATTCACTTTGTTGAGGGATCATTTGTGATGGATTCTTATACAAGTTAATTGTTTTATCTGCAGATGATGCATAGTGGTAGAATGTACTTGAAACTCAAATAAATTTGAAATGAGTATAAAATAACAAATATGTAGTGATACAGAAAGAAAAAGATGTTTTAATCAATGCCCCTAACTTGTGAATTGAAATTAGAGAGGAAGACTACTACCTCTCACAACCTAACTTTTATTCTCATCCATGCTGGAATTTAAGCTTAGAGAAATATTGAGGGCTATTTTAACTGATTCCCTCCCTCCCAAAAAAGAAACTTACCAACAATTCTTTGCATTCATAGTAGTGTAATTCACTTCTCTCATTAAGACACAGGACCTAATTATTTTTATTTATTTTAGTTTTTTAGTGGAGCCCAGGATTAAACTCAGGCCCTTGTGCTTGCGAGGGAAGTGCTTATTGTACTGGGCCATTACCCTGGCCCCGGGACCTAATTGTTTACATAACCTGTAACTTTATTGGCCAGTAGGATGTGGAAGAACTGATATAGTGCCTGTTCCACATTTAAGCCTTTGAAAGCCTGACAGATTCTGCTTTGGCTCCTTAGGAGTCCTCAGCTGCAACAGAAGTCCATCAATAGTGTTGAAGCTGTAAGCCCAGGCCGAGTGCCTCAGCTGGAATGTTGAGCTCTCAGCTGAGGGCCTCAGCTGAATGTTGAGTTCTCAGCCAAATGAAGTGGAATGAATGAGGGACTCCAACTCACATCACAGGAACCAGAACACTTAGTTGAGTCCTTTCTACATTTCTCAATCAGGAACAAGTAAATAGTCCTTAGCTTTGTTAAGCATTAGTTTTGGAGTGCTTTGCTATCCACGGAGAGTTATTTAGAAGAGTTCCAATGGATTTCCTTTTGTAGACTCTTCTTTCACCCTTTTGCCTCTTCCAAATGGACTTCTTTAAGCTGGTGAGATAGCTCAATGGACTAAGTGCCTGCTTCACAATCATAGGAACCAGGGCTCAATCCCCAGCACCAAATGCTGCACCAGCCCCATCTCCAGGCACCCTGAGCCAGCCAGGGAGACCGGGTGTGGTGGTGCACACCTGTAGTCCTTGTGCTTGGGAGGCTGAAAGCAGGAGTCCAAACTGCATAGTGTGACACTGTACCAAATACATTTAAAAATAAAAACAAATAAACAACAACAACAAAAAGCCAAATAGACTCTTCTGCTTGGGATCCGCTGGTTGCCCACAATCCTAGGAAACCAAAACAACATCAGAGAGTTCCTGAGAGATGGACCCTGAATGTAGTTCTTTCTGCCCAAGTGGATAATGAAGCTGGAGGATCTGGCCCAAGTCTCTTTATTTAGTTCTTGATTAGTGGTCTCTAATGCATGTCATGGTTTCATCAACTTCATGTCTCATGTTGTTTCTCTAGTGTTGGGATTTCAAGTCCCATTACACTGGAAGACAGAGGTAGATGGCACAAAATTGCTTTCTAAAGGATTCAAAACCACAGGCAGAAAGGAGCAGTGGTAAGAGTTGGCAATGGGAGATGAAACTATTATAGGCTAAGCGAGGTAAATACAATGAATCATACCAAGGTACAACTTCAACAACTTGTGAAATGCTGAGTGCACTTTTGTGGCAAATGTGGGTGACTTAGAATCAGTAGTGAAGCCATTTCTGTCCACTGTAAAATAGGTTCATCTAGAGAAATTAAAAAGTGAGTCTTTATTTTCTATAGTGATTTATAGGATCACCATTGGATCACACAAACAGTCTTTGACCATCCAGTGCCACCATGAACTTCATTCCCTGAAACACAGCTGCTAGATGTGACTGTGACCATGAAGTAGTAAATTCTACTTTCGTTAGACTGAAAAACACAATGAAAGTCATAGGTCACTAAAAATACACAAATTTGTCACATAGAGACCAAATAGATACTTCCTGGTAGAACTCACCTTTTAAAACCTTGCCAGGGCAAAACATTCTTCTAAAGGATATTTATTGTGTTAGTTGAAAAGTAAGTTAAATTCAGTGACATTGTCACCTAATGCCATATTCTAACTTTACACAAATATTGATAGCATAGAGCAAAGGCTGATGGAATAAACAATTTTTATTACTGTAGCGCTGTGAAATAACCTATAGGACAATACTTGGCCACTACCATCTTCCACCCTCCCTGTTTGGAAGATAGCTCTAACAAATCTTGGCAAGTGCCTTATAGAAATTTTATAAGAGCTCTCAGAGAGACATCAGTTGTCTTTAATACTTGAAAGAAAATAGAACGGAAAGATTCAATTACTCATGTGAAAAATGAACCTTCCATTCAAGGTTTAGGTGCTGTTGGTATCCTTGTTTAAAAACTGGATTATAAGAGCAATACATTTGCCAGAGACATGAGCATTAATTTTTCTCAAACTATTCAAGATTGGGAGGACAGAGAAGGAGGCAGCACAGAGAAAATAAGATAATAAGAGCTGCATGTTGATTTATTCACCTTGTGCAAAGCCATGGGGACAGGCAGAAGAAGAATGCCTCAGAAAGCTGGAAGGCAGAGGAGCTGTGGAGGGAAAGATTGCAGAGCTGCCTGCCAAGTGCAAAGTTAGATTGTTGTTCTTAGATAATATAATATCCCTTTATTTTTCTAGCTGCTTTATACAAATACATGTGCATAAAATATGGCATATGATGCTTCTAGAATGAGTGAAGGTCACTCTGTTTGTCCAGGAAAAGGTTAATCTTGTCTGTACATTAGCTCGTTCCTTAAGCAAAGATAACCTAAGCCTGGGCATCATGAAGCCAACACCATAATTTCAACATGTTTGATCCTGGTAGTGGGTGAGTGATTGGCTCTCAGCCTGCCTGGGCAGATGGATGAATCTGGAGGCACTAAGTTGACCCCACACAGAAGCCTATGTACGTGAGCTATCCTAGTTCCAATAGAGGTCCTGTCCCTTCCAGATGCAGTGTCATATCAATTAGCACAAGTGAGAGAAGTACTGGATGGAGAGGCTATGTAACCCACCCTCAGAAACTGTAATTTGCAGAATGTAGTACAGTGACCTTAAAATTCATCTTGGCCTCTTGAGTGAAAGCAAGAAATTCTTGTGTGTTAAAATAAGCTAAGAGCAACTGATCCACTTGCTTTGGCTCTAGGGGTGTGAAATATTAGTGGAGCCCATCAGCAATGGTCTTGGTAACTCTGGACTTTACCTAGAACATATGTACAGGAGGTCTGTATTTTGGAATTTGGATCTTCATGCCAAAGGTCTTTCATTCCTACGTTTAGAACCATGAATCTATTTGGAGAGAGCCTTGTCCCCTCTTTCTTATCAGCAGGTGAAGAACAGAAATCTGGCTATTCTCAGGGAACAAAACAAATTATATTAAAAAGAAAGAATGTACTTTTCCCTGTGTTCAATATGGAATCAGGTCCTTTCCACACATTAAAAATTAATCATTGAATATCTTCTAAAACAACGCATACTTCTCTTTGTCCCTAAGTAAAAATTTAAAGAGATAGTATAACCTTATTTATTTGGGCTATGAAATGCAACTTCTAGGAGAACAAATGAGAATGCAAGTTTTCTTGCTAGAGCTAAAGAAATACCATGAATCCCAAGCACACTACTTTGATTCATGAATTCTGAGAAATACCAATCTCTGTCCAGCAGCTTGAAAATGTATAACTCTGGTTCTCAATCATTCAGCACAGGTTCTCAAGTCCTCAGAAAATCTTGCTGATATTATGTTTTCCGGTCTTAAAGAGAGAATCTAGTATAGTTTTGTGAATTTTCTCTTTTCCCTTTTCCTGGCCCAAGGAGAAGTCAGGAAAACTGAAGCTGTTCATTAGCATAGAGAAAGCAGTATATCACCTAAACATTTTCCATTGATCTATTGTTCTGGCTTGTGTCTAGATATCCCTCCAAAGAAAGCCTCATGAAGTCTTAGGTGAAACTCTTTCAGATCTAGAGTGCATGATGTTACGATGAAGGGTGTATGATTACCAAATTAGTCCACTTGTTGAATTTGCATGGTTTTGAGTGTGGAAATTGGGAAGACCCACCCTGGGGATGAGTGCACCTGCCTAAGGACATGTAGTTTGGGTGAAATATAAATGGCAGCAAGAGAACTACTGTGTCCACTTGCTGCTGCTTCACTGCTTCACTGTTTTTTTGCCTTCTGCCCACCATGAAATGTGTCTCCTCTGTGCTGCCCCTCTGCCTTGCCAATCTGCCTTGGAGCCAGCTGACTGTGGACTGAAACCTGTACAAACTGTGGGCTACAATAAACTTTTCCTCCTGTAAATCTGAGTGTGGAGTACTTGATCTCCTCAATGAACAAATTAAGACACCTTCAGGATTTTTTTTTCCTAACAGGAGGAAAACTCATTCAGAGGACAAACATATCACAATATATTTTACCAACTTTTATATATTTTGAATTTCATTTTAGTATTTCCTCCACTTAACAGATTCAACACAATCTATCCTCTGTATTCTGATTCATGTTTGCAAATTTGTCCACCCACTGCAACAGATGTGCAACTGCAGAATCCGTACTTGCTGAACTTTCAGAACTGCTCATGGATACAGAGCTGTTCCATTTCTCAGCTGTGACTGATTGAAGTGACACTGTGGCATTCTGTTTCAATTCTCATACTGCAAAATGTCTCTTTTGAAATCTGTGTAGTGTAAGGCTTCCCATACCTTTATGCTTTTTATTGGTGATTCTATGTTGAACACACACCCACACATACACACACACACACACACACACACACAAAACCCCAGCAGAGTACTGAAATACTGCCTGCTGTCTCTATGGACACACTGGACAGCCTTGACGGGTCTGATGGAGAACGTGTGTTAGATAGGCAAGCTACATGCATGTGTTACAGGGCTTCCAGCTGTGAGAGCAATGTCAATGAGTCAACAAAGCTATGATTTGAAGAGATGACAAAAATGCAGCCAAAATCTCTGAAGTACCTCATCCTGTCTTCCCTATAAAAGCAATAAGTTCAGTATTCCAATTAGAGATGGGTGCAACTTAATGGTTGTTGTACTAGGATAGAGAGATGTTATCTGCATGGACACAGCTTCCTAAAGATCTGGATAGGGTCTATAATTGCTAAAATGCTATAACAACAACCAAACCAAACCAAACAAATCACAAAATGATACTTATTGTAGCACACGATCATAGGGTACGATGTTCTTTTCTTGCTCATTTAAAATTCCTACCTTACAATTAAAGCAATGAAAGACTGAATGCATTAAGGACTGTAAATTTTAGAAGTGCTTGTCTGAGAGCATTTTGTAGATAACTTGAAGCAAGTTTTAAAAAGGAAATTTGAATGAACTTGAAAAAACTATATATTTTAGTACCTTTTTTATGTGTTTAGGACTAGGTCTACAGAGTCTCACTCCATGGGTCAGACTCATAGTGCTTCTCCTGTTTTCAGCCTCCCAAGTGCTGGGATTACAGGCGTACACCACCATGCCCAGTCTCGATATTGTCTCAGTGTGCTCTGGGTGTGGGGCCGGCACTGCACGGCGGCGACTGAACCCCGATCACTGCCCTCTGCCTAACCAGGCACTTTAGTCCGTGGAGCTATCTGGCCAGCTCTATTTTAATACCTTTTCTTCTTCAATTTGTCAGGCCCCGCAGCAATCACAGGTATTAGTCTTATTATAAGTGGCGGCACACATTCTTCTTGACTGCAGATAGAAGAGCACAAAGTGTATATAGCGGTCTAGACTCAACAAAGCACGTTCAAATCCTGGCTGTGGCATTTGGTGCTTGTGCTAATTTAGGTCTTTGTTTCTGCAAACAGGGATAGCACTGAACTTATAGTATTCCTGAGAGAATCAGAATGTAGGAAACATGGAAGAAGCACTCAAACTGTGTCACTAAAAACACTTCTTGAGTAGAGGATACATCCTTTCATAGGCCAGTTCCTCAGAGTTTCGAATGGAGTGGACTTCCAACATATGTCCTGTTCTAACTATGATTCAGCAAAGTCACCCAAGCTTTGAACTGTGAAATACTGAATCAGTGCACTTATAGGATTCTCTCATTTTTTATTGTTCTGATTTAACCTGTTTGGGAGGGATGCTGCCCATGTTAAATGGCAAATATGGTACAGCACATACTTGTTGCCATAAAAAATAACTTTTCTGTTCACAAGATTTGTTGTTGTTGTCATCTTCATTTTAAAGGTCTGAGAATTCTATACCAGTATCTATGTTGCAACCTTTTTCTTCCGGGCAGGACTTAAGACAATAATTATTTTTTCTTGTTCTTTTAGGTTTTCTGTAAGAAGAAAGAGAGGTGATTTATAAAATCACCTTAAACAATATCTGGAGTATAGCAGATACTCATTAACTATTAGTTTCTTTTTTATTCCCTTTATAAAGGAGTTTGATTTTTCTTTAGTATGGGAAGCCGTCTGTAAAGCGACTGTGTAAATGAGATAATCTAACTTGTATAGACATTACTGTATATAATAATCTTATAAGTGAGAAATTCTTCATAGCATGTAGGCCCTTCAATCTGTTTTATTCAAATTAATTTTTATGTAAAGTATGAAGTAAGCATTGCTGTCTTTTTTTTTTTTTTTTGCTATTTTGGTGAGACTAAATTCTAGAGAAGATGATACGATTCAATAATTAATCAGAAAGGTTAGGCACATTCACTAGATGGATTTTTTCATCTCTGAATGTCTATGTACATATATATGCTACAATATAAAGCATATATAATGTTATATGTTACATATGACTAATGATAAAAATGGAGGAAACAAAACAGGTTGTTTTCAGCAATGTAATAATGTATGTTTTATATTAGTGTATACAAATATATATACCACTTATATGTAGATATATTTGCTTGGAATATGAAAATACTGCTTGGAAATACTCAACAAGGATAATTAAAAACAAACAAACAAAGAACAATCAAAACAGAACACCAGATCCTGACTTCTGTATGCTGCCTTTAAGAAATTTCTGTTTCAGACTCTGTCTTGATAGGACCTTGGACATTGGTTGCCTTTCCCATAATGCTGTTCTAGCAATGGATGTGAAAGAACTGTGTAACTTTTCTGCAAACTCCCAAGTTCTAATTCCTGTAGTGTGTTGACCTCTTCTTTGTTCCATTTCCATTCAGATGTCCTTCAGTCTTTGGATTCTTTTTTTTCTTGTCTTTTAAAATTTTTTTTTTCATTTTAATGAAAAAAAAATAGCAGTGAAACAGTTTTAATGTGGATAGGACAGTTACAATAATTAACACAGTGTATATTGTTGTCTTCATAGTAGCTATTCAGAGGACAAGATGCAGACATGATATCTTGCCTAAACACTATTAGTGCAAACCTTTCTTCTCATTGAGCTAATAGAAGGTATCTGTGTATCTATCCTATTTTGTACATACATGTATATGTATATTCTTTTTCACTACAAAATGGTCCTTTATTTATATGCTTATAGCAGCATAATTTGTGATAGTTAAATCTTGGAAACCACCAAAATACCCCTTACCTAAAGAATGGGTGAAAAAGATGTGATGTTTTTATACAATAGAGTATTTCTCAGCTATAAAGAAAAATAAACTCGAAGCCTTCATATATAAGGGGATGCCACCTGAAGGTATACTCGTAAGTGAAATAAACCAGACCCACATGTGTAAATATCGTATTGTCTTTGGATTCTTTTGGAGAACTTATTTTATGACTCTTGTCTGGATCTCCTTACCAAGTCTTCAGCTTCCTCCTGAAGGGCTGGACTTTGCTTTCTGATTTCTGAAACTTACCTTCCTCTTTTGAACTTGCTTATTGCCTGTGTCAGCTTTGGAGCTGCCCTTTCCCAGGATGAACCCTGAGCTTCCTCCCAGCCAACCTCTGAACTTCCCCATGTGTGTTTGCTCAGCAGGATGACACTGTCCTTTGTGTTACATAGTAACCATCAGTTTGTAAATGAAATTGTAAATTAACACATCTGTAGCTGGCACTTGGGAGGCCAACAGAGGTCTGTCTGCGTGCAGGGGGTCCTATGTTGAAGGTTAGCAGTTCCTTCTTCAGCCTTAAGAACAATTGCCAGAGAAGGCACTGGTAGTCTATGTCCATGGCTTTCCTGCCTAAGTTGGGCAGCCTCACTCAACTCATCTGGCTGCCGCTGCTTGCCAAGAGGCTCAGGTCTCAACGCTAATTACCAGTCCTTAATTCAAGACTGGTCTTCTGATCATTCATCTTTTAAGTGTTCAGCTTCTGAATCCCATTTGGTTCCCTATCCGTCCTCTCTGTCCCACCACCTCCTCTTGATGTGGCCAGAATAGTTAACTGGGACAATTAGTAAATGCTGAATCATTGAGTCAGTGAATGAGGCAAGTGTCTGTGTGAGGTATACAACTTCCTGAGTGGGTTTAATGGAAGCCTAAAGAGATTTTTCACAGATTCATGGGTTTTCAAAGGAGAAATTTGCATATTAATAAGAAGCTGTTCAGACTGATTCGCTTAATGTGTTTGGAGTAAGTATAATTAAATGTCAAGGGAGATATATCATGAAGTAATGAAGCTGAAGCCAATTTATCAAAAATAAGGTCTGGAGAGAGACATTTTAAATAATAAACAGTTCTCTAACCTTCCTTTTTAAGGTGATTTGCTTAGTCTGGGCCAAGATTTACATGTTTTTTGAGACTCCGTTCAAACAAAGATGATGGGGGGTGGGGAAGGAGAATGGATATTTTTCCTATTCAAGTTTATAACATTCAAGGAGGTCTTTCCTGTCTGAACCACTTTAAAGGGCATAAAACCTATTTAGTTTTCTTCTCTCAGATATTGGGATGTGGTTCGCATCAGCACCCCAGCCAGCCCCACCAATACAGCTGCCATTTGCAAACTCCTGCTCTGAAAAGAGGGAGGTAGTAAGCAAGGCGGGCCAGTCACTCAGGAGTTGTATCTGTAAGAAGCACTGGTGAAAATCTTTCCTGGAGTCCTTACTACTGAAGAATGAGCTGTTTATGAATGAGCATGCAGAAAGAGTTGGGCACTCTTTGAACAGACTTAATTCATGCTTTGTTTAGAATTCACTTAGGAGAGAAGAAGTCATGATAAGTTTTCAAAGCCTCCTTTGAATGCTTTGCTCCTAAGTGTCAGATTGGATTAATTGAGAAATCCAGGCACATGCACAAAGATGGACTCTCTTAGATTAGTGACACTAAATTGACCTCAGGAAAGTTGCGTGACCTGATCAAATGGAACACTCCATAGCATCTTGATTCTGTTTAGTAGAATAGGAAAATCACGAGGCTTGTTTCTGAACAGAGGAGTGATCAGTTTAATGGCCTCCCATTAAGGATAAAGGGGGATCACTTATAAAAATCACCCTAAGAAATATCTGGATTGGGGAAATTCCTGCCCCTGGTTCATTTGTCACACTCACAAAATTAAAGGCTGCACACACAAATGCAGCTAGTGAACACCGACTCTGGCTCTGGGAAGGATTCAGTAGAGAAAGGCCATGATTCAGGGATGCAACTTAACTAAAATTTCAGATTGCAGCAGGTTTCCTGCAAAGAGAGATAACTTAGAGAAATGTTGTGTAAAACTGTTTGTCCCATGTTCTAACAGGTTGGTCATATATGTTTAGATATTTTTTAGGTGAGTAGGATCCCCTATCTTTGTCAATGTAGTACTTAGAAATCTATCAGAGTTGGGTTCAGATTTTATCATAGTACTGCTTTGAAATCCATCTGTCTTGAGTTCAAATTCCAGCCCTAACTTCCTATCTGGATAGCTATGGACAAGTCAGAAAATGGTGATTATAATATCTGTCTGGTTTGATATTTGAGGGGATTAGTGTGTGTGTGTGTGTGTGTGTTGTGTGTGTGTGTTGTGTGTGTGTGTGTTGCTTATTATCATTTTGATTTTTATCATTCAATCCATCACCCCACGAGGCCATCTCTTCTTGGAAGGTTATCATTTGGCGAGATTCTCTGCTTTGAACCCTGCAGTTGCTTCTCAGTTTCACTGAGAGCTGAAAATAAGATTTAAGATGAGATTGTGTATGTCCAAACAAAAGTCTTTAGGAACTTTGTTGTGTAGTATCTGTTTAGATCTATTTTCTATTTTCTGAGGTCACGGCCTGCACAATTCTTTCCTTTTCCTCTTCTCCTCCACAGTGTAGCTGAGGAAGGGGGCGTTGTACCTTCAAATGCAACACTAGAACTATTCCTCCCTCTTCAAAACATTTTTTGCCAATTCTTTTCTCTTTCTTTTCTCCCCGCCCCACTTTCAGAGCACTGGGATTCAACCCAGAACCTTTGCACTGACCAACATCTCTATCTCCCTAACTTTTTAATTTTGAGACAGGACTGAAGAAAAAATCTGTTCTCATTGAATTTTATACTTAGCAAACATATTTTTGAAAATTAAAAGTAAACTATAAGCTTGAAGTACTCTAATATCTCCAGATATGGCATATATAGAAAATAAAAAAGATCATAATCCAGAATGCAAGAGAAGTTGCTGTATCATCCTGGATGAAGAATAAACGGCTCTCAAAATGGTAGTTTTGTGGGACTATGTAAAATATAATTATATTAGACAAATCCATTAAAAAGGTCATTGAATATTTGCACAAAACAGTATCAATCTTATGTCAGGTTTTATAAATACTTTTTCATATACAATATATACATGTATACATATGTATATATATATATATATGTGTGTGTGTGTGTGTGAGACAGAGAGAGAGAGAGAGAGAGAGAGAGAGTTTTGCTGAGTTGCAACACTTTTCAAGACCTTGGTTTTCCAATATGCTTTCAATATATAATAGAATGCGGGGGAAGAGGTTCTAACACCCAACTATTCAGCTCACCTCTCACCTCTTGAAATAGCCCACTAACATTTCCAAGGAACCTCTTGGGCTATGTTCAGCCTAGATTCAGTATAAAGCTCACTGGTTGGAATTTTTTTTCAGCTGTGCTGAATAGGTTTAAAGCACTGTTTTAGTCATACAATTTCAACCTCATCACTGAAACTTATAATGTACACAAAATATTGCACTGTTTTCATGAACACTGAGACAGTTTTATATAAATGCTCCAGAGCTTTGTCATGTAGAAAGATCTTCCATAGACAACTGACAGTCCAGAAAACCACTTGAAGTATTGTTTCTTTTTCTTTAGTCAAAAGTGTGTTCCCAGTTGTGCACTTTTCTCCTCAGAAACAACAGAATCAAGAGTCTTGGGTGTCATTGCTGACAGGATTCTCTACGGAATGCCTGGTTGGAAAGGCCATCCAGATGCCCTATTGAGAACAAAACCCAGTCTTTAACTTTATTGTTGACTCTTTCTCCAGTAAGTTCAAGAATAAAAAATGAAGTTTTCAGGATCTAGAAAGCTGTTCTTTTACTTACTACTGTCAAATTTTGTTGGGAAATATTTTTGGATTTCCTCAAAGTTAGTTCACAAAACGTTTTTGTTAGTGTTCAAAAATGTTCATGGAACTCATGAAAGTAGGAATATTTTGCGTTCCAATATGAATAGTAAGTGGATTTAACAAACAAAAATATTTTTTGTAGTGGTGGGTTTTAAATGCTATTTCTAAGGTTCATTGTGAGAAGTCAAAATGAGATTCTTCTTATAGTGTTTCCCACATTTCAATAACTGGAGAGTATCATGAAAGCCTCACATTACTTTGTGTTCCTTGGCTCATATTTTGGGGAAAGATTTTTATTGTCATTTTCCATTTCACTAAACCAAATTATTATTTATAGAATGAAAAACCTTCTTTAGATTGGATAGTCTTTTTTGTTAGAATTTGACTTTAAGGAAAGATTTTAGGACCCCATAAGCAAGTCTTTTTCTATCCTGTATAAATATACTGTCAATTCCTTTCCTGAATATGTGGCCCTAAAGGGTGGATTTTATTTGATAGATTGATGTTCTGATATGATTGATTTTACTGTATCATGGGAGAAGCAATTCATTTTCTCTTTAACATATAGCAGGTGCTGTTCGTTCAAGGAAACCACCTACATAGAAGTAAAATATCTTTTTCTAGGCCTGTCAAAAGGACTATGCTATGTAATTCTCTATATTTTATTGCTTTGGATAGCTCATTATTCTCCCAGGATTACCACTTTCGTTTATCAGAGTCTGCAAGCCAAGAGGAGTGTCTACACAGGGCATTTATGAGAGCTGTTTATCTTGGACAACGTACTTCCTTCCCGTCTCCCCTCATCACTGCGTGTGTCTGCACTCTGCTTCTGCATTCTATTCATGACCCACCGACTGCATCTTTGTCTCATTGTGTCTATGCAGTGCGTGTGTTCCCCACTGCTTGAAATGCCTGCTTTCTATTTTTCTGCCCATCCATCTTCCACTCTTCCTTCAAAGGCAAGTGCTGCTGTTACTTCCTCCCTGACCTTGTCTTCTTCAGTTTCCCCAGTGATTGGGTCCATCATGCCATCTTCAAGTTGAATGTTCACTGCTTCACCACCCACAGGGCTATTGTTTGGATTCTCTAGGAGGCAGATCTTGAGATGAAGTTAAAAGCACAATAGGCATCCTGGTAGGACATGGAAGGAAGAGTGGAAGGAAGCTTGGCTAGGCCAGGTCCATGCAGACCTGATGGTCTCCACCAGCCTCACACAGCTCTGAAGTGAAAACGTCTCAGCACGGTTGCCCCAGTGCTGATGCTAAGCCTTGGTGTCCCTACTTTCTTATATCCACTAGACAGCCCAACCTCTACATTTTACAGATGAGAAAGCAGAGACATTTTTGTTCATGCTGGATTATGCCTTCCTTGATGATATGATCCTTACTAAACTGAATACAAATCAGAATCTAGGAGCTCAATTCAAACATTCTCAGTGATACTCCCTCATCATAATGGTGTATGTCCATGTTCAATGATCTGGCCAGTTCAGCAGGCTGTGTCTTTTCCTGAGAGGACTAAAAAAGACTCAGTGTCATTAGAAAAGGATCACAAGAAAATGAGAAAATTACTGGGAACATCTACACTAGGCCATTGTTGTTCATTGATACTAAATATTAGTTATTTGTGAAGTCCCTAGACTATTATAAGGAGTGAAAGGGAGCTGAGATCCACAAAGCCGGATCAGCTACACCACAAATTTTGTTTATAAAAGGAAGAAAACATTGAAGCAGAATTTGAACAAAGATCAGCAAGATTTTTTCCTTTTTCTGTTGAACAGTCATTTTGCATGGGCGCTGCTTGGCTCTGGGATTGTCTTAAGTGCTCTGTGGAGGCCCTGGCTTCCTGAACCCTCACACTGTGAGCTGAGCCATCTCCATGACGGTGGTCAGGGGCCTCCTCTCCCCCACAGGAGTCTGCCCCACTCCAGTGGTGACTGATAATGCTTTAATTACCAAATCCAAAGCAGGTGATGTCTGTCTGCTTGGTCCTGAGGGCTCTTGATTACTTAACTCCCTCCCTAAAAGGAAACACTTTCCACATTAATAATTAAACAAAGCAATTAGGGGAATTTAAAAAGTATAATTAGACAGAATCAACTCTGAGTCCCCTGAGCATTCTATCTCCTTTTCTTCTTTATGCTCTGTGCCTTCCCTCCCCTTTCCCTGAAGGATCATTTTGTGGGTACAGCAGGCCTCTGTTCTATGTCTTTAAAACCCTGGTGGGAGAGAAAAAAAATCAATTTAGGAGGATGAACGTGAAGAATGGAAGGTAAGAACAGACCCAGCCTGTCTGTTTTCAGTCCTAGGCTTGCTGTTTCTGAAACGCAGACAGCTTCTGTTCCTGGGCCTGGCGCCTACACTGACGCAGAAAGCCTCTGGAACAGGGTTTCTGTCTCTGAAATTATGCCAGGCAGCAGCACAGTGTGTACAGCCCTGAAGGGTCACCATAAGAAGTGGACTCAGCTAGTCTCTGCTACCTCACCTACCTGTCTAGTACCCCAGGTGGGGAAGATCTGAATCTGTCTCAGTCAGAGGAGTTTGCTATAACGAAATACCCAAAGCTGAGTTTCAAGAAAGAGGATGAATTGACTCACCCTTTTGGTAACTGGAGGACTTCCATAGCACAGATTGTATCATGATGAAGGATCTCTGGGTGATTCACAGCCTGGAAAAGAGGAAGAAAGGGAAAAAGCTACAGGGGGGCCCTGTGTTACAACAGCTCCTCTCGTGAGAACTAAATCATTCTTGCAGGACCCAGCCCGCTCCATGTTCAGGAGGCTGGAGTCCCTGTGATCTAATTATCTTCTGCTGTTCCCACCTCATAAAGGTTGTACTGCACTGAGGACTAAGCCCTCTCGAGGACAAGGACATTAAAAGCAGACTGAAGACCAACCAAATCACATGAAAGATATGACAACTAAAAATGGGTCTGAGGGCCAGGGAGATAGCCAGCAGCATAAGTGCCTGCCTGTCAGGCATGAGGTCTTTAGTTTGATCCCCAGTACCAAAACAAAACAAAACAAAAAATCAGTCCTAATTTTGGATGGTAGTGGGAGCTTTGGTGTGTAAATCTTACCTTTCCAAAGTCCCCAGGGTCATGACCAAAGAAATAGTACCAACAAGGAAAAAAACACTTTCAGTAATGGAACAAGAAGGATCTCCGTACACATAGCAAAGAATTTATAGACTTTGCTAAGACATGATCCATGGAAACCTAGCTTGATGAGTTAGTCAGTTAAGTCAGGCACCAGGATAGAAGGAAAACCTTGCCCAGGAAGGAAGTTGAAGAGGAAACTGAAGTTCAGACACTTGGGCCTGAGGAAGGGAAGGCTGCAACACAGTGACCAAGGACAGGTCGAAGAGCACCCAGGGCAGAGCTAAATAAGCACCATTTAATCCTGCACATGGTCAGGTTGGGGACCAGCAGCACTGAGCTCAGACCCTGAAGGAGGTCACAATCCCTCTCAAGCCTACATTTTGGAGTAGTTGTCCATGTACTTGCTCCTTTCCATTTCCTTACAGCAAATACATTTAAATTTTAAGGAGAATCAAAGAGAAAAGATCATACTTCTCTCTTCTTTTATTCTGGATACATTTTTACAAGATTTTCAAAAAACAGAATCCTTTTAGCCAAATATTGACAAATGTAGGTGTATTCTGGTTTCCTGTGTGGCCAGCAAGGAGAAACATGATCAAGCATAGACCTGAGGCCTTTAGAACAGAAGGGATTGGAGGAAGCAGAGAGGAATGTCTTCCTGTGACAGCTTCAGAATAGGAGAGAAAATCTGAAAAAATAGGATATTTCTGTTTTCAAGATTTCAGCCTACAGTTTTAAAAGGTTAATTGAATGCTTTGCCAAAATCATGATGATAGTTTGAAAGTATAGGGATGTCAAAGATGAACAATGAAATCAGAGGATAAAAGGGAAGCAAACAAATAAAACCCTATAGTCAACTAAATAACCAAAACAGGCTGCCTCAGAAGAAGAAAAATGATGTTGCAGTTAGATGTCTCCCTCAAAATACTATACCTGGAAACAGTAGCTTGATGTGACAATGTTAAGGAAAAATGTGGAGGGCTTAAGAATTTCAACCA